>BLXT01003660.1:146017-157334 GCA_019648995.1 Plakobranchus ocellatus
GGTTTTTTTTTTTTTTTTTTTTTTAGGCAGAGTCATTTTTTCAATACCAAAGCCTTTTCATGATTAAAGAAAATGTTTCTTTTTTCCTCAGGATCGACTCGTCAAACATTACTCTAGAACCACCGAGTAATTATTTAATCTAGCTAAAAAAAATACATATATTCATTGCAAGTCATGATTTTACTCCTTAAAAAGAATACTCTCCATTATTTCCTGTGCTTGTGATTGGGTTTGAAGAAGGAAATTTAGGGGTTCAAAAGACAAAACCCCTATTTTCTTCCTCTCTTCTCTTTTTCTTGAAGCCTATCTCACATTGTCTGAATACAACTTTTAAAAATAAATGAACTAATAATAATAATAATAATAATAATAATAATAATAATAATAATAATAATACGAATGAAGATTTTGGTGAAGTAAATGTTCGATTTACATGTCTTTATCTGGCAGCAAAACATAAACATCTGCAGGACGATTAGAGTACTGTCCCTTAGTGCTCTCCTCTGGCAACTCGTCCCATAGTTTGTCCTCATTCCGCCGATCTTTCCATCATCTTACAAGGGTTAGTCTTAGACATCTAGATCTAGATCTAGTATTGACCTCGAGTTTCAATTTGGTAATTCTTTCCACGGAGCCAAGGTAAATAGGTCTAGTTTTAGACCAACAATATAGATTAGATGTTATAGAGTCTAGACTAGATGTAGACCTCTAGATCTACAGGCACAGGTTCTAGATTAGAAACCCAAGACCTAGATCTAAGTCTATGTAGAAATCTAGATTATGCACACACAACGATATTCCGATTTAAGTAATCCTTACCATCTGCGGTCTCAATGAAACCGATAAAACTGACGAAATGAAGTGAGTTTGATTGATCAGGTCCGATTGTGTCTAGAAATAAAACGCGGTAGTGTAATTATATGAAACAATTCCATGGGATCTAGATCTAGATTCTAGACTATACGTTTTATTTCTAAAGCGGACCTTATCAACTAAAACCACTTTATTTCGTCAGTATTACTATTAATGTGTTAAATTAAAGAGCATGATGAATTGCATTTTAATTTACATAGAAAGAAAATATTGTTGAATGTTAAAGAATGAATACCTCTATCCCAGACCTGTTCATAGATTTTGAATATTGCACTTACATTGCCTTTTCGAATCAATGCAATTTTTTTAAAAAGGCTCTAGTGCAAACGTATTCACAACACCTTGAGCCTGGTTTTTCTGGTTGCTCAGCAAATGAGGGATGAAAAACCTACAGAGAGCCATTTGAAGACTGAGAAGAAAATTTAAGAGAATGCCAGATTTAAGAAGAAATATGCCCATTATGTGTTTTTTTGCACTAGTTAGCGTTGGCCCACACTGGAGGTGACGCAACTTGTTATGGTTAACTTGGACTGATGTCGCAGTTACTGTGCATCACCCACCGACAAGTTAGCCTGATAATTTGAGTAACAAGACTGGCCTCGTGTTTCGTGCGGCAACTGTCAGTAGAATTATGCATGTTCACGTCACGTAATGGCACCCGCCTTTCCCTTATCCAACAGAGCCACTGACGTAAAACCAGGCTGTAAAACACAAAGGATAGCTCCGACAAGTAGCCAACTTGTATCCGCTCGCACCAAAGAAAGAGAGTATTTCAAAACATGTATTGTTGGACACGTGAAGTGCTTCCTCCAGTGTAGGCCTACGCTAAGTGTTCATTGATCATTTCTATAGAAGAAAAAAAATATTGTGAGAAGTTAAGAAAAAAATAAGTTGATATTTTTTGGTGCATTCTGGCCTGCCTTTTCTGCCTTCATCTTCATTTTCTGTTTTGCTGTCTTATTCTTTTCTCGTTACAAAAATTAACACTTACCAAAGGATGGGCAAACTTACACCAAAAATGGTGCAGTAACATTTTTTAATGCTTTATATTCAATATCTTATCATGTTTGTCAAGCATTGAGGGACAGGACATGAATTCATTTTTGCCATAGAACTAAACCAATCTTGATTTAAGAGTATTGAAATAAAGCAGAGGGCAAAAGCATGCATATTTGTGTTATAAGTAAGTGCTTTAGCTTTTATTATGGAGTGTCCTTTTCTCAGGTCCTTCTTTTTCAAGTACCAACAGCAAATTGTGATGAATTGAATGCAGTTGCTTGTTTTACTTTCAGACTTTGGGGCTTTAGTAAAGAATGAAGAGGGGCACAGATTTAACCTGTTTGAATTGTTCATTAAGCTTATCTGAGATTGAAGAAATTACCATATTTGTTCATAATTTGTTCATATTTGTACCATAGTTATCATTGTATCAAGTTTGAAAACTAACTCCCTATCAATTGTAATTTTTTTTTTTTATCCAAATATCCACCATGCACTACTATTAACACACCATACATAACAATTCCTTTGTATCCTCTTCCTTTTTTATCCCAAGAGACCCAGTAAAATCAACCAACACTTCACTTATAGAATGCAAAACATGCAGCTCTCTTCTTTCTTGAATGGAAGAAAAAATCCAAGACATTTGTGATGAAACAAACTTTTTCTCTTTCTCTCTTTTTTTTTTTTTTTAATCTCAGTTTCAGTTTTCATTTTTGCCTGCCCTTGCTTAAAGACAACCATCAATGCATGTTCAAGGATCGTTTTCACATAACTAGGAAGTGAAGCAAAGGCTGAAGTGGTCTCCACAATGTTGGACTCTCTCAAGAAACTGGTAAGAATTATACTTTTTGAGGCATATTATGTTTAAGTTATTTTCTTCATTCTACTGCGTAAGGCTTAATTAAAGCCCATAATTACAGCCCAGTAAAGGTGTAGTTAAATGAATGTTCAATTTAATATAGTGAGAGACATGCTGGTTGATTTCCATCATTGGAAGTTTTTTTTCATAAATAGTAATGGGGGAAAAAAATCATTGAAAAGTGTAACACATGTGGCACATTGCATTATTAAGAATTGTTGTTGTTGTGTTTTTTTGGTTTTTTTATTTATTTAGTATTTATTTACCTTTTGGGGCACAAAGTTACATTATTTAACTGGTAAAATGCTTGAACTTTTATTCAGCTCTGCAATACTTGACAAAAATTAAGGCTTGTTGAATTATAATTTTTTTCATTTATTTATTTTTTTTCTTGTTGGTGGTGGCTTTTTTATTTTGACAAAGTCACAGAAAAGAAAAACAAACAGTTTCCAGACATGCCTCCACTTCTCAGAAATCCATGAATTTCTTGTGATATCCTATCAGAAAATAGTCTGTGTTCCGCAATTCTGCATTTTTGTGGTAAAATCCAGAAATATGAGGATTTATTACTTTAAAAAAAACAACAGCTATTTAACCATGCCCAAATGAACATATAAATCCACACACTAGTGGATGTAGTTGCTTTCTTCCCAGCCACTGTGAATATGTCCTCTATTCTACCTCAATCTGTACAGTGCTACACTCCTATCAATACTGCCCAATGTCTCATTGGCTGTTACTTGTTTCCATTATTTAATTTTCTATGGCAGAATTGGAGGAATCTTAAAATTGCCTCATCCTGGCGGAAAAGGAGGGAGTAAAGCAAACAAAAAATAAAAATAAAAGGAAAAATTAAGCAAGAGTCTGGTGGTAAATCAGGGATCAAAGTGCAATAGAAATTCAATTTTTAAAGGAATGAATGGATTTTAGAGCCAATTTTTACTTTCATAATATGTTAATCCAGAGTTGACCATTTGCTATTCGTTAAGATTGTCTGAGCCTGTCATTGTAAGGAGCTTTTGATACTTTACAGGTCAATCACAACTGAAAGCTGATCATATTACATATATAAGATTTCTGCCACTTAAAGGTGTCTTTTGTATCTCTCTCATTTCCTGATAATATTACAGAGAATTTTTTTTTTCACTTTCTTTATTTTTTATGCCTGATACTATTACAAAGCAGATTGTCGTTTAGCTTCTTTTGTTTCTTTATCCATTATGCCAGATAATATAATAGAGCAGATTGTCTTTCAGTTTCTTTTATTTCTATGTTCCTTATGCTTGATAATATTCAAAGCAGTGTTTTTCGGTTTCATTTATTTCTTCAAGGCTTATGCATGATAATATTACAGAGCAGATTGTCTTTCAGATTCTTTTTTTTTTGTTGTTTATTCCTTATGCCCAATGATATTAAAGAGCAGATTTTGTTTTCAGTTTTGTCCTCTTCACTCTTTTCTTATACTTTCAGGTGCCCGAGTTAGGGCGAAGCAACGTCCACATGAGAGACCCAGGTTTTGTAGAGAGAGCCATCAGAACAATGATGAAAGATGCACAACATAAACTACAGGTAATATTCACGTAAACTCCTACTTTGAAAAGGATGAGCCAGTAGCTACTTTGATGATTTTTTTTTTTTGGGGGGGGGGAGGCTTTCTGACAAATCCTCTCCTACCCAGATTTCTTACATATTATACTCTATACTTGGAAATGGAAATAACTTTTTGTTTGTTTTTAATCAGCTTGAATGATTTGGAATTCATCATTTATAAAAAGAAAAAACAGGACTTTTTTAAAGTAGAGTTTGTTTCAATTTTATAATGAATGAAACCTCTGGGCCAATAAACCCTGAAATATTTTTTAAAAAAAAAAAAGGTTATATTATCTCCTTCTTTTGAATATTGAAGGCGAACTTTCTTTGTAAGACAAATGCTAGTGTAAGTTTCCCATAGAAAATGTGAATAGATGGACCAAGCAAAGTTATCCCTTATCGGGTGTTGACAAATGTTGTTATTTTTTTTTATATACGCATGTCTAGAAAACCTTAAGTTCTTAAATTTTAATTTTTAAAAATATTTTATTTTTCAAAAAGTGCCTATAAAGAATATCTCAGAAGTAAAATACTAAAGCAAATACTGAGGTTGTTTATTTTATTTTTAATTTTTTTTTTTTTTTTTTGTTTTGTTAAAAACATACAAGATGAAATGAATCTTCTTCATGCTCATTTCTCTTATAATCTTTGTCAACACAATCAAATGATAAAATGTTGTCTATAATCTACCGTGTTGGTATGGTTCACAAACAGACTAAGATTGTAATACTCTGATAGGTGCATACACGTCTGAAACCATGATTCAGGAGATGCACAACAAACTAAGATTACTGTAATCTGATAAGTATATACATATCTGAAACCCTGAGATGGGTGAGGAAATCTCATACTGAGCATAAACATTCCACTTATTTTCTCCAAAGCCAGCAAATGCTTGACTTGGGCCTCAAATATTTTCAGACCTTCACCCAATGACTGAATGGTTCAAACTGCATAGATCATGTCCTTTTTTTTTTCTTTCTTTCTTTAGTTTCTTACTGTTTATCATGGGCAGGAACCACTAAATTTTGAGTTATGGGTTACATGCCTTTGATTTTATGTCGTTTTATGTTCAAGTGTTGTTGTTTTTTTGTGTGTGTGTTTGGTTTTGTTTGGTTATTTTTTTATCTCATCTATTGATGTGGTGAATTTTTTTATCTCCTTGTTCATTGTTTTTTTTGGCAGTGAAATTGGCAAGACATTATCTCTCATGAGAGAGATATTCAAGATAAATTTTGCTTCATTAAATTTTCCCAATTTGGTTTGCAAGACCGTTTGATTCCTCTGGCCATGATTTTTTTTTTTTCATTTCAGATAGTAGCTGATTTTGACCGCACTCTCTCCAAATACTCGGAAAATGGGCAAGTGTGCAGCACAACACATAGTAAGTAGTGAGCGCAATAGTTCAGTTAGTCCAAGTGCTATTTTTTAGTACCGTGGAAAAAGCATTAAAATAAATCAGGGCAATCAATAAGTAAAGAAACAGGTAAAATGCAATCTACCTCTGCAGGTAAGGAAGATTAAAAAAGAATAATAATATTAGTAGTATCTTTTTTATTATTATTATTATTATTATTATTATTATTATTATTATTATTATTATTATTATTATTCATTTATTCATTTACTTATTTTTAAACATTTGATTGTTTCTCTTTAATATGTCGAGCTCCAATTGATGAGACTTGTGTATTTGATTGGTGTTCTGTTTATTCTTCCCTCATCAGGTGTGTTAGAAGAAAGCAAACATATGCCAGAGTTTTACAGAGCAGAGGTTAGTTGTATGAGAAATATAGATTTATTTGAAATTGAGTAACATCAATTCTTTGCCTATTAACCACACTGTGCAGAGATGCAAGATGTTTGATAGGAGCAAGTGGAGATCCACATCCGATTTATTTTTTTTATTTCATTTTTATTATGACAGTAATAACATGTAGCGTCATCAAAAAGGGCCATGGAAATATGGATTGAAATTATCCTTGAAGATACAGGGTTTAATTTTTGTTTTTAAATACATTTTAAACTGCAAGGCTCGCCTAAAAATTATATGTAAAATGTACAAAATACAAAAAAAAAAAAATTACCTCAACCATTCATAATTCAAAGACTGATCCTTCAGACAAGCATTTCATTCTGTGTAGATATTGCACATATATTCATCTGTTGGACTTTCCAAAATGGTAATTAATCTAGCCTCAGCAGACTTAAGATTGGAATTGTTTAGCTATGTTTTTCTATAAATTTAACCTATCAGCACCTACAGGGCTTGGTCCACATAAAAGTCCCATATTCATAATCTGTATTAGTTGTGTTTGCTTTCTCAGTACACGGTGCCATGCTCAGGCATCTCTAGCAACACAAACCTCACAATCTGCCTCTGACATTTTGCACTTCAGTTTGAGTGTTGGAAGTTTTGGTGGTTTGGGTTTTAAAAATTTGGTCTAGAAATGAGAGTTTGATGCATTCATTTTTAGTTCTGATTTCCAAAGCAACAGATTAACCAAGACAATTCAAGTGGATGAACAGATTAATCCATCTCTCGGTTGTAGAGGGATAGCTTTTGATTGTTTTTTTTGTTTTTTTTTTTTTTTCATTTTTATTTTTAGAGACAAATTTACTTTACCCTGAAAATAATGCATTCTTTTCATCAAATTTTCTTAGAGCCAGAAGTTGAAGGATACCTACCTACCTATTGAATTTGATCACTCAAAAACCATCGAGGAAAAAGTACCCAAAATGATAGAATGGTGAGTCTTCTTTCCAGTGAAGATACTGATATTTTGTAATTGACTTGAAAATCTATTATTTTTATGTTTATTTATTTAGTTATTTTTTTTAACACTACTTGCAAAAACAGCAGAAAAAATGCTTGCTTTCCTAAGACTTTTATAACTTGTTTGTTGGCTTTTGTGTGTAGAACATTATAAAATCAATAATTATTACTCTTTTTTTATTATGTTTCTAACAATGCGACAAAAATTCTTCTTCAATTTTCTTGGAAAGTTAAGAAAATAGATTTTGAACAGTAGATACTGTCGTTTTTCTCATATTCGTGCTCTAAACCATAGAATGATGTAGATATTGGCAGTTGAACTGCCAAAAAAAAAAAAAAGAATTCTTGACATACTTTTTTTCGCTTTCATGTGATATGATATTGCCTAGACTGACTTAAGTAGTGTATGTATTTTAAGTTGATGCAAGTATCGTTTGTTCATAAAATAAACGGCCTACAATTCCCTCAGCAACAAGTACAATTTTGCACAAATATTCTAATCACTATGCTTTTTCTTATCCTTTCTCACGTCTTGACATCCAAGGAAATACGAAAACAGTTTGGTACACAAAGTATGTTCAAATTATAAACGATTTCTATTGAGTAGAGAAAGGAACAAAATAATGCAGCCAGACCTTTTTTTTAGGAACGTGCAGAATGCATCTGTTTCAAAATATTCAAACCTGCGATTCATCAGGGTGTGAACTTCACGCATTCTTCTCACTTGGTGGGCTTCACTCATTCCATTCACTCCTGTCACTCTATTTATTCAACTCACTCCACTAATTTGACTAAGCCTGCTTACTTTACTCACCCACTCCATGTACTCCACTCAATCTATTTACCTCACTCCATCCCACTCATGCTTCTAATTCTATCCACTCCTGTCACTCTTCTCTCTATTCACTTTACTCACTCCACTCAATCTGTTTGAAACTTAGCTCCTTCCACTCCTTTCACTAACCTGTGTAACTTCATCCACTTTACTCACTCTATCACTCATTTTTTCCCAACTTGCAGTCGGGAAGCAATACTTATTTTTTCAACTTTCTTAAAACTGTCTCTACTGTCCTGTACCAGGTGGCACAAAGGCCACGCCCTCCTAACATCCTGCCACTTGACCAGAGACACCTTGATACCTATTGTGTCCGATTCCATGGCTCGTCTGAGGTAAGTTAAGGCTACACTATCACACACAGACATTACAACTATTTAGAGCATGCTTTTTTCTTTACTTCTATTTTTGTATTTGGTCATTAAGTTTTCTTCATGAACCTAAATGGGGAAAATTTGCATTTGGCTCAAGAGGATTAAACTAGTATAGCATAGTGACACCTTTAACTTTTTATCCTGTCAAAGCCGCATCCTGCGTCAGAAGGTTCTTGAGGCTCTTGAGCCTCATGAGTGCCAGTTGTGGACTTTACAACAAATTATGACTTCGAGGAAGTTATTACATTTTTTTTTCAGTGGAGCTTTTCTGATGTTTCTAGAAGAAAAAGAAGAAATTTGTTTTGGACTTATTTTTTGGCTTGATAAAAAAATTAAAAACCTATGATTTTTTGTCAAGGGGAAAACCCCAAAATGTTAAGGCAAAAAAAAACACAAAAAAAAAAAACAGCTTCAAGATTTTAGGCACACATGTGAGTCACAAGAGATTCAAACGTTGAAACAGAATTGAAAATGGTGATCTTCAGGTAGCAGCACCAAGTGATAATGGTGGATAGTATTAACAACAGCACAGGCTGTGTCACTGTCTAAGAAAGTACTCAGATTTGGACTAGAAAAGCTTGTCTCTTCTCTTTTCTCTCCCTACTTCTCTTTTGTAAGTCCAGCTAAGCCAATATTGAGGCAAGTGGCAACTAAAACATACATGCTGACTTTGAATGAAGTTTCTGAAAAAATGTCTTGACACCAGTTCTAATGTGTCAGATATTGTTAATATTATGGCTTTCTGCGTGATGTTTTTAAATTTAGTGGTATTATCTTTTTTAAGTTAGATCCAGATTTATGAAGAAATGAATTGGATTCAAAGCTGGGTGACATTTGTCAAAGAAAAATCACTTCAATATTTCTCTGTAATCTCATTCCCTGTCATATTTGTTCTTTATTATATAATGTTCCGTCTGTGTCATTGTCTTTGAAGGAATATTTGACAGCCATTGTTTTTTTTGTGTGTGTGAAGGAATAAACAATGTTCTTGTTGCCTCTGGAGGAATACATAATGTTTCTTTTGTATCTCTAATGATAGTCTTTGTTTTGCATTGTCTATGAAAGAATATATAATGTTTGTTTTGTATCTCCAATGATAGCGTTTTGTTGGTTTTTTTTGACTCTGGAGGAATAAATAATGTTTCTTTTGTATCTTTAGAAAAACTCTTCGATTTTCATTGTCTCTGAAGGATTATGTAATGTTTCTTTAGTGTCTCTATTGATAGTTTTTGTTTTCATTGTCTCTGAAGGAATGGCTGTAAAGATTTTTTCAACCAGCTTCACAGTCTGGACATTCCCATCTTGATCTTCTCAGCAGGGATTGGGGACGTCATCCACGAGACGATCAACCAGCAGGCCACTTTCTTCCCCAAAAACATGAAAATTGTTGCAAACTTTCTCAAATTTGACAACTTGGTAGGTTTTATCTGCAATAACTTCTGTGATCCTCAGATATATACATATATATATATATAACTAATTTTCACATTTTTTTTATGCTACAGCAATTTACAGACAAGTTTTATTGGTTTGTGAGTTAGTCAACCACTGCAAATCATCACAACTCAATTGAAGCTACTTTTTGCACCAGAGCCTTTTAAAAAAAAATTAATTCACTGAGAATCTTGCATATCTGTGAAGAGATGGGGGATGGAGATGCATACAAGATTTTCCCTTCATAAAGGTGAAAATTGGAAGGGTCAGTGGCACAATGAATAGTGAATCCACCCTGAGACCTGCATGGACCTTTCTATATCATATGCAAGTTTGAGCCGCACCTCTGACATCCTGGTCTGAGGGAGGCCTGAAACCCAAACATAACTTTGTTCTGGATGGGCTATGCACACAAGAACTAGACTTTTTTGCAGCTAAACTACTAGGTTTAAGGAATGTAGAGAGCTTTTTTTGCAATGAATATTTTTATAACTATGTTGTGAACCAGTTTTTAAAAAAGTTTCAAGTCGCAGTTTCAAATACTATAATCATCACAGCCAGAGATTGCACTTCATAAACTTTCCAATGTTGAAAGCACTGTAGCGATGTAGAGGTTGGTGGTTAAAAGGTTGGTTTATAAGGAAAAAGAAAGCTTTATATGTTTTTTGCTCAAAAGTACTACATGCAACATCCAGTTCTCTAGGACTTGTCTCAAGACCAATGAATTTTATTTGAATTCTTGATGGTTAAAAAGCATATCCACGGTTATCTTAATAAATAGACCATCCATGATATATACTTTGATTGCCAGGGTAAAATGATTGGCTTTGCCAGTGACGAGGTCATCCATACATTCAACAAAAATGAAAGCGCCATCCATTCGAGTGACTATTTCTACAATATCCGTCACCGTGAGAACCTGCTGCTGATGGGAGATTCAATAGGAGATCTGCGCATGGCAGAGGGAGCCGACCATGTAGAGTGCATGCTCAAGATTGGCTTCCTTAACTTTAAGGTGAATTGGTTTTTATCTATATTTTTTAATTTAATTTTTTTCATTAATAATTACATATGTGAAAGCCATGGTTTTCCCTTTGTGGAACATCAATGAATATTTATATATCTGCTGTGAATTCTGCAGTCACTGTCTGTTGTGGTTCTAGCCAGCCATTGATGCTTGGCACCTCACCTGAAGTGAGTAAAGAGATAGGATCATGAGGTTATTAGAGGCTGGGTGATATAAACAAAAGAAAAAGTCTGAACCTCAAGTTGATGTCTTTCCTACCTATCTCCTGATTGTTGGAATTAGAGACTGTCAAAGATCAGCCTTATAAAAAAAAATATATTTTTTGATTCTTTTTTCCTCATTAAAACATTTCTTAACTCTGCTGCTTTCACTTTTGTTTGAAATGACTTTAGCTTTTGGTATTCCAATTGCCAATTGCAAATCAGGTGACCAATCGTATCTTTGTAAAATTTTTCAAATTGGTTGTTATTAACATGTTAGTGGGTTTAAAGATTGAATTTTAATATATTAACAATGTCTCTAGTTATCATGGTTCTTAAGACTAGTC
>BLXT01003660.1:207851-224451 GCA_019648995.1 Plakobranchus ocellatus
CCCCCCCCCCCCCCCCTCCCTCTTTTTTTCTATCTCTTTCAACATTTTTCTGTCTGTCTCCTGTTTGACTACTCCTATCTGCATCTCTCTCTCTCTCTCTCTGTCCTTCATCCTTCCCCTTCCCCTCCCTCTCTCTTGCTGGCAGCTGTAACAATTTCACATACCTTTTTTTAATGCTTTGCATGTCATCTACAAATATATTACTGCCTTTTCCTTTGTTTCTTCAAACCTTCTTATCTTTTCCAACGTTTTTCTCCCGACAAGGAAATATCCCACATGTGTACGCTCTGTCCTGCCATACTGAACATACACGACACAGCCGTACATTACACCATAAGGCTGTTTCTTTCTCCCAGGTGTTTCATATCCCAACATCACTTTACATTAGCACTCCATGGTATGCTGAATAAAGCGACACCAGCATGCAATTATACGCTGAATATAAGAATATTTGTTATCTAAATGATTGTTATGCAAACATTCTGAAGACTGATACAATGTCAGGAAGATGAGTGATAAAATGCACTATCATTTATCATTTTTGTCAGCTTGAGCGAATACATTGGAATAAAATATTCAGAATAAAAGGCTTTCAATAATATTGTAGTAAAGCTTTATATAATTTATATCAATATAATCAAATATTTGAAAGAAAAGGACACAGTTTCATTCTATGTAGCTTTTTTTATCAACTGAACGATTGCATGAAAAACAATATTTAGAATAAAAGAAACCATAATGTTCAGGTACCGCATTATATCATTTTTATTATTGGGGGGTTAAGTCGAAATTGAATATTTCAAATAGAGAATCCTCAAATACTTCATGTAATGTCATATGTCTGCTTTACCTGAGTGATGCCGAAACGATGATGCCTTTATTGAAAACTGGCAAAGTAATGTTTATAAGTTACAGTATTTTAAGAAAGCCTAATAAAAAGCTTGTTTTTTTTTTTTTCAAAGGCGTAAGCTTTCATCTAACATGAGTTACTGCTGCAAAGCGTCTAGTTTTGTGGATGATCAAACAATAATAATGATAATAATAATAATAATAATAATAATAATAATAATAATAATAATAATAATAATAATAATGATGATGATGATGATGACGATGATGAACAAAAAGAAATCAGATATTACAAACAATGATATTCTGTACGTTTCTTGTTTGTTATCAAATTTACAACAAACCCGAGTTATCAGCATCACAGGTGAGTTATGTTTCCCTGGTCAGACGTCTGTGGGAAGTTATCCGGATCTTTAGCATGTTTAATCTGGACGCTGTTAAAATTGGTTTATATTTACCTTACCTTTTGATTTAGTCTTAGGTTTTTGTCTGACAAAGACAGGAAGGGCTGTCTGTGGAGACCATTAGACTTCTGTCAGGGAAGAGAGGATAAAATTAGTGAAAGGTAGCAGAGAGAGGGAGAGAGAAAGAGAGAGAGGGAGGGAGAGAGAGCGAATGACAGACAAGACATTTATTTCTATCTCTCTCTCTCTGTCTCTCTCTCTCTCTCTCTCTCTCTCTCTCTCTGTATTTATTTCTATCTAGTTTTATTTTTCGCTGACTCATGTCTCTTCCTCTTTCTCCCTTCTTTGTCCCTTCCCATTCTCTCTTTCTATCTCTTTTTCTGTGTCTGTATCATTGTGTGTGAGTGTGTGTGTCTGTCTCTAACATATCTCTCTATTTCTATCTGTCCGTCTGTCTGTCTCTCTCTATCTCTATCCCTCTCCCCCTGTCTCTCTCTGTGTCTCTTTATATTTTGTGCTTTGCTTTCTCTTGTAATACAATTAATTATCTAATAATATGTATATTTAATGAACTTGCCTGCATTTTTTTTCTCGTAAAATATGATAACTTTACAATTTCCACCTCTGCATTAAGTTTCATTTGCCATGGGCTTACCTTTGTGTTCTTCTATTTGCCAAAGATTTAATTGTGTTTTGCCTCAAGAGAAAACGATTCTCCTTTCTGTCTCAGTTGTTTAACATCTTTAACATCTAATTCTTCCGTTTGACGCCAAGTCTCAATACACTGAAGGTTTTCAACACCTCCGTTTAACACCCGGGATCTCCGTCGTTTTCAGCTTCCCTAGTCTGTCCTGACCGTGGATACCTGTGGTGTCCAGAACATTGGTAGGAAAACTTAGTAATCTGCACTGTAATTTGGCATTCCTTCAAGAAAATGATAGCATGAACGAAGGATAGATGATGCCGTTGTAAGTCAAGTTAGTTTTCGAGCTAGGTATTGAGTTAATTTGTTTTCCAAACAACTGGCTTTAGTTCATTGAACTGTCTTGTTTGTGTTTGTGGAGATTCCCGAGAATTTAAATTATGATAGTTCACTTTATAAAAGAAAAAGCATGACATGATTATTGCAGCCTAATCGCTTTTTTTTTCAAGTAAATAGAAATAAACTGAATATTTGTTTTCATATTTTTTGGGTCACTCATTCATATCCTATGCCACAATCTCCTCGTCGCTTTCATCCTCCACCTCCTCTCCCCCTTCCTCTATTCCACTTCTTGCTCGCCCTCTCCTTCTTCTCCTTCTCCTCCCCGATAACAAATCCACCCTGAGACTACAGAGATCTTTCTATGGTAGGTTCGAGCCCCACGACTGCACCCTGGCCTCACGGAGAGTCCGAAAGCCTGAGATCCCCTTGTTGCGGACTGGCTAAATACAAAAATCAAACCAAACCCTTTTCCTCTTTTACAACGCTAACTCCTCCTCCTTCTCCTCCCACTTTTCCTCCTTCTCTCCTCTTCACCTTCTCCTCCTCCTTCTCCTCCCACTTGTCCTCTTCTCTCCTCTTCACCTTCTCCTCCTCCTCCTCCTCCTCCTACTTCTCCTCTTCCACCACCTCCTCCTCCTCCTCCTCCTCCTACTTCTCCTCTTCCACCACCTCCTCCTCTTCCTCTACAGCACCCCCTCCTCCTTCTTCTCCTCATCCTCCTCCACATATCTGCCGCCCCCTTCTTCCTCTCATATTACTTTTCCTCCTGCCTCTCTTCGTCTTCTATCCCTCCCATCCTCTCTAAAGATTTTTTTTGTTTGTTTTTGGATTATGTCAGTTTATTTTTAAACTTACAATGAAGCATTTTTGTCTAAGAAATAAAAAAAAAGATGAGCCTGAATAATAAGTGAAAAACGAGTTTATGATATGTTCTCAAAGTTGGCGCATCCCTACTTTTGTTTTTTCCTTTGTAATGAAAATTACGACTTCATGAGGTTCACAATAATGAGATAATGAGGGTTGAGACTTATTATTTTTTCTATTTTATACTGTGATGATCAAGGGCTCATAACTTGAAAGTAGTCGGATAGTAACTTAAAAGAAGCAGCAGCAGCAGCAGCAGCAACAACAACAACAAGAACATTAACAACAGCAGCAACAACAACAACAACAACAACAACAACAACAACAACAACAAAAACAACAACAACAACAATGACGATGACGACGACAATCACAACAACAACAACAACAACAACAACAACAACAACAACAGCAGCAACAACAACAACAATAACAACAACAACAACAACAGCAACATCAACCACAGCAACAACAGCAACAACAACAACAACAACAACAACAACAACAACAACAACAACAACAACAACAAAAGTCCTTTAATAGAAGATTAAATTATAGCTTTGAAAAACCAAAATCTTTTTTTGAAAGGATGGACAAACATTTATAAAAATCCATCTAGATATAATTCCAATCAACCTCAACCGATCGCCTGTACAAAGGCACTAAATCTATCTATATTTATTTGCCGATCTTTCAAATGCTTTAGACCGTGTGAAACGTTTTCTAAACCTAATTTCTGAAAATGAGCCCGCCATGCTGCCTAGAACTATATATACCGCCCTAGATCTCTAGTTTGTCCGCCCCTCCTTGGGGTCTATAAATAGATATTGTTTCTCCACTTTATCTCGTACATTTCCATTGAGACTCATGTCAAGGTATGACTTGTACTAGAGATTTTAAGTGTAGAATTTGAAAACCTTTTTAAAATTTCGGGAAAATTATTTTAAAGTTTTCTATAAACAGAAATTCTTATTCCATAAAAATAATAAATTTTCCCTGGATATTTTATTATCGTCAGTCGGGTCAAAATTTAAACTTATTACCTTATACTTTTCGATAGACGGAAATTGTTATTCCAATTTAATCAAATAATTACGTTTCCCTGGAAATTTTTTAGCGTCAGCCTGGCCAAAAGCTGCTGAAATTGATCAATCATTCATTAGTAATAACAGATACAAGTATCTTTTAGCATCAGGAAACAACATGTAGAGACGCCGATATGACCGCCTGCAAAAATTTAGAGATATAGATAAGCCAGAAAGGACAGACAGCTCAACTCAACACAGCAGTACACAGCAAATCACAAGAAACGTAACCCTCCGTTTAAAAGGAGACCACCAACATCAGTAGAGATAAGACAACTCCAAAATAGCTTAGTGCCTGCTCAAACTCCGCGTCATTAACGACCGTGCTATCTGATTTGTTGCTAGGGAGGGTGCCAGAAATGGAACATGCTGTGAGTGTGTCTGATGATTGTAGAGGTTATTCTGTCTTCTGGGAGATGGAAATGTCGTTTTCATCATCTGTCTTTTTAACAGGTAGTCAAATGGACAGGCAGGAGGGGAATCTGGGATTTTTATGGCTTTTAAACTCGTTTCCTTACCCTTACCTGTCTTTTCTTTTGCCTTTATTTCTCTCTCTCTCTCTCTCTCTCTCTCTCTCTCTCTCTCTCTCTCTCTCTCTCTTTCTCTCGTTTTCCCTTCCCTGTCCTCTCTCTTGCTGTAATTTTTTTCTAACTATAACCAGTTCAGTTAAGCACAAACAAACAGCAAAAACAGAACAAAATAAAACAAAAAACAAACGGAAAACATAGGAATAAAAAAAAAGGAAGATAGATAGCTAAAAAAAAATAAATTGATTAGAGAAATAATAGTGTAATATAAGGATAAGATCTATATTTGTTGCCATGGACATACGCGATCTGATGATTTGATTTACGTTTAAAGGATTAAAATAATATGTGAATTAATGTAGATTGATTTTGGTGGGTTTTTTTTTTTCATACTGTTAACATTTTTGTATGCAGATAAAAGGCTTCAACTGATGGAAACTCTTATCGAAAGATAACACACTTTTTTTTTTTTGTTTTGTTTTGTTTTTGTTTTTTCTTCTGGGCTTAGGCAATCCCAATAATTGCACTTGTATGTAGGTTTATCTTCAAAAACTTGCTTCGTCTAATCTTTAAAAACGATGCGTCTTTTGATAGTTTTTTACATAATAAATCTTTTTCAGAACTCATTTAAGTTGAAGATTAAGATTTTGTATAATGTGGAGCAATACTGGAACTTTATCCGCTTTATGGTGTCCAAACATTATATATGATAAGGACTCTGATTGGTTTAGAAGATGCGCGTCCCCAAGTCACGTGATTCTCTGAGGGAGGCCCTTTGTTTAATATGGGCAATGGAAACGCCCACGGTCATTTCAACCATTAGTGACTGTGTGATTTCTCTCTCTCTCTCCAGTTTTTCCTTGTTAATTTGTTCTTGCCTTTTAAGATTTTCCTTCTTTACCTTTTTTTTTTTTTAAAGAATCATTTTTTTTGTCCTTTCCGCGATGACGCCATCATATAAAAAATGTACATAATTATGTATAACACACACTCACATTATATATATATATATATATATATATATATATATATATATATATANNNNTTTTTTTTTTTTTTTTTTTTTTTTAATTCCAGCATTTCTATGAACGTTGTTTTTCCTTACCTTTGCTTCTATTTTTTTTCTTTCTAATTTAAATCTTATGGATACTTTTGTTTGTTTAATTGTTTTTTTTTTTGTTTTTTTTAAATTTTGGTTTTTTTTTCGAAGGCATCGCTATTAAAGTAATAATCTTTGTGAGATTACAAATTGTATATTGCTTAAAAAAGAGAGGAAAGTGGACCTAGATGCTGCACATAATGATTTTCACCAACAGATATAAAGGGAATGGAACTTAGATGGTACCAAAAATCCGAGATCACTAGGGATTTGTCGCTGAAAAAGCAGAATGAGGCGCGCGGTCACACTTCCATTCCAATAACTGCTAGAAACAAGTGGTAAATGTCCATTCTGGGATTGGTCAGTTTGAGATGACCCGTCTCATTGATAAAAGAAACCGGTTTAATGCAGAATGACACCCCCTCTGTGTGTGTGTGTGTGTATGTATTGATAGCTGAACTTGACCATCATTGTATTCAATCTTAAAGAGGTGTACATGGGACGATGGCTATTTGTTTTAGTAATTTGTATATGGTTCACGGCCATTCGCATAATCTGTAGTAGGAAGACATCACAGTGACCATTGTGTCTGGAAACACCTGTAAGAATCTAAAGGTGAAGGGCTAACATCTGACAATGACCATTCTACCAGTGTCCAGCTGCAATATCCACCCACGCAGCAGGGTTTGGTTCTGGCAGTCTGAGGACAATGCTTTCTGCCACCCACTGTGAATATTGTTCCCCAGCCAGCTTTTATGCAGTCTCACAACTCCTTAGTTTCACGAACAAAATAAGCTTGTGTGACACAGGTCTCTGTCATGAAACCCTCTCTTCTTTGGTCACCACTGAGTCACCAAGAACCATTCTAAGTTTTCATCTAAAATGCGGTCTGATTAAACTTTTTTATGCGCACCGAGTAAGCATAATTTTTGTAGCAGAAAGGAAAACTGATTACATGAGAACAATGGATGCCCTAGTGAATTTTACTTTCCATTATTTGTTTTTTTCTAGACCAGTTGAACTTTAAAAAAGCAAAATCGAAGAAAAAAACCCAAAAAACTTCACAGAGGGCGAAGCTGCAGACTGAGTCATGCCAAACATCTTAAAAATAAGAATTACTTTCTTTCCATTTAATGCAAAGACTGAAGTGAGTTCGTATCCTTATTTGTAAATGTGGCGAGAATAAATGATAAGTAGAAGCAAGCTTAACTGGTAAGGCCTAAAGCATAAATTGGATCTCTTATTTTCTAAATTTAAAAAAGTAGGAATTATGATGAACAAGTTGAAATCGAATACATCAAAAAAGTACTAAATTACTTTATGTGTCATTTTAACTCTATAAAAAGCCTCAACTCACCTTGATGTGGACTGGCTATATACAAAAACCTAACCTTAACTCTTAAGTTTAATTATCACCTTAAGATAAGGTTAATAACCCAGAAAATTTACCCAAAAAGAAGTAAAAAGTTCCCCTTACTCAATCTTTGGCAGCGCTCATAAAATTCAATTTCCAAACGTTATTTCTTTAAAATTAATTAGAAGGAAAACGTTGGCCTTTGTAAGTTCCAATACTCTTTTTCAAAGGCTTCTTTCGAATCGTTCAGCTGAAAGAAAACATTTTAATATTGCAATCTCTCAATCTCGAAAGAGGGGTGGGAAAAAAGGAATGGGAGACTTTGGTGTTTAGACCAGATACCCGAGAGGTACGCTCTGCTGCCATTGATGAATTGTTCGACAATGGCCAAGAAACCATGAGTTGACACAACACAATCGCTTGACATTGATAAGTCCGTGCACATTAAGTAGTTTTGAAAAGTCTTGTTATGTCCCTGAGCTAATAAGGGTACTCATTATTATTTATTTTTTGTGATTCATAAGCACAAAAAATAATGAAATTGGCTTGTTGTACACTGCTTTCTGTCTTCTATATTAGTACTAAGCTTGGAAATGTCTGCAAGGCTTGTACAGGCAAAAACCATTGTAACCTTCAATGGTGACGCGATTGTCCACCTTTTGCACAACGCGCTAATAAAATGACAAATACTTGAAATGGTCACTTCTCGTTAGGTTTTGATCGTCGTCCTCGCTGCTTTTATTATTCTTTTCAGTAAGCTATCCATTGCCACTAGTTTCTCCTCTAATACCAGTATGGAAAGCCCATCCTATTTCTTCAAAGCTCTGACTATTATGACAAATTGACCAATGTCCAGACCTCCCACCGTTTCTCGTTTATTGTTAGGTGTTAGGCTCTGACCACTGAGATTGTAGGGATGGTCATTGAGAATGTCTTCGTGGTCACCTCAGCGAACAATGCAAAAGTGTGGGCCTACCTTGTTATCTAAACAACCTTGCGACTGTTAGAGAAAATTAGTGCGTTTGATCTCACAAACTTAGGCACTCTTTATAAAATGCGTCGAAGGGGTGATTGTGGAAGGAGTGTGTGTGTGTGGAGTGGGGGGGGCGCTGTGGTGGCGCATTACTCAGTGAAATCATCCTGAATGGGCAAGATCAATCTGTGAAGAGTTCAAACCAGCCACCGGCGCCTGATCTGAGGAATGCCGAAATGCCCAAGGTCACACATATAAACAGGGAGACTTTTCAAATCGGTAGTGAGGGATGAATCCCATCCAGTGTCAAAACTGCTAACATATCTCATGCACTTTTGAACCATGCCGCAAGGATTCAAACAAAGAATGGCCTTAGATCGTTGGATTGCCCTTCTGTCGAAATAAGTGTTGACAAAATGTAGATCAATATTAAAAGATGCATTGCAGTAACTGTAAGTTAAACTTGTAGAGCAACAAAGATGTGACACCTTACATTGACCTGATCAATTTTTGATCAACCGACTGTGTGGGGGGTCTCATAACGAGGCACTGTGTCACGTTTCTCTAGAACACCACGTGTGTGTCGTGTATCACGTGGCATTCAAACAACGTGACATAAATAATATAGGAAGCAAACCGCTAGATTGTTTACCATAATGCAAGCAATATTTGAAATATAGCTTTATAGATCGAGAGACACTGCACAAATCTAATTTATCGTTAAAGATTTTAATTGTTGAGTATCAGAACCAGTGGACCGAGAGCTGTTGAGATTGGCCCAACAAACATCCCTTCACATCAATATATCCAAACTGCCATCTCCTTTTGTTCGAAGCTCTGTTTAAAATAGTTGCTCAGTCTCATTATTATGATTGCTTCATGCTAAATTACTGAGTGGGTAATATATACTGAGAAAAGTGTTTCTAAATTGTTTGGGGGAAAAAATCGGAATATCTGAGACCGGTGCATCGAAGCTAATCTGAACATAATAAAATCGGTAGCGAACATTCTAATCGACTCCTTGCAAGGAAGGTGCGTAGTGACGTCACCTTTTAAGGTGACTAAGATTCTGACCTTCGTCAGTCAATCAGATATTTTCCAACATGATGCCATTATACATAAGCAGTGAGCAGAACTTGCGACGGACGTATTCTCAGAGGCTACAATATATTTCAAAATAAATCGGCATGTTAATACATAATTCATATACGAGATTTCACCTCGAAGTTTTACAACTTTTTTCCTGATCCGATGCGTCTGAGTAATATTACTCGCTGTGAAGTTAAAAAGGAAGAAAATAAAAACAAATAGAACATAATCATACTTCGCTTCTTCGATATTTTTTTTTCTTTAAATGGTAATATTATTATTTTTTAATTGTGAGCTGAAGTTGTTTTTTTATATTATGCGTAATATAAAAGACACATTATATTCTGCGAAACATTATATATTTCGCAGAATATAATGTGTCTTAGGACTCACTGTCAAATTTTTATATAAACTAAGATTGCGTACCCATCTGAAAGTACTTAGAAGAGTCAATGTGACTGAAGTATCGCATACTACTTTAAATTAAAAAATCGTACAAAAGCCAGTGTGCATAATTTTGTCATGAAATCAACACAATGCCGACATAATATTAAGTGATAATGTTGCAGATTAAAACCTATTATGCACATAAGATTTTAACTAAATCGATGTATTCACACAGAAAAAAAGTTCGTGCGTATTCTGAAATATATCTAACATCTGTAGGTTTATGTACATACCGCCTTAAGAAAATATCTAGTAAGTGTTTTGGTACATTGAGAGAACAAGATGTTTGTACTTATTCAAACAACGCAAACCAAGGGAACCTCAACAGTTACTAGGCCATGAGTACAAACATTCTAGTACCTGACAGTTTTGCTGTTCAAACACAGTAAAGTACCGAACGTATTTTATATGTAGTTTTAGTGACGCAGGCACTAGATTTCAAGATTTCAGATGTTTTTGCAAGTTCGCGTGATCTGGCTAAGGTCATTACGTATGGAATCTAATAAATGAATCGCAAGACTAAGTACAAAATGTAGCGTTTCCACATAACTTATATTTATATTTTTTTTCTAATGTGAGGTTGGCTTTTAACTATATTAAGTCATACCTTTTCAGTTTAAATCTAAGAGATTAGAAAGATCATACGTTTTCATATTAAATCTAACAGATAAGAAAGATCATACCTTTTCATTTTAAATCTAATAGATTAGTTACAAGACTTTTTACAAAATTTCGTGTACCTTTATCATTTATTTTTCTTCTAGTGTGAGATTGTGGTATTTCAACTATAAAGAAAATGTGATATCTGAAAATGTCATATACATCTACTTCTTCTCTTAGTTGATTTCTCCAATTTTCAGAGTTTTTGGCTAAATTGCATCCAGCAGACCGTTTGAAAAACCGGAAGCGTGGCATTTTTCTATTTAAAGGAAAATTTAAATTTTGGATTCGAAACGCAATTATTATTTTCTTGCTCCGTCGTATCTTATTTCACCTATTTCTTTCACTTCTCCTATGTAGTTTCTCATCTCCTTCCCCTTTATCGTTACTCTTCTTTTCGTTTTTTATCTTGTGTGCTTAACTCATTGGTCCTGCCTTCTTTTGTCCATTTTTTCCTTCAGTTTTTCTTTGACATTACTAAATCCTATAAAAAATAGGATTGAATTCAAGGTGAAAAGTTGACGTATGGAACTTTCAAAGCTGAACCCATTTTTTGTTTTTTTTTTGTTTTTTTTTGGTCTATTGAAAGCTGTTGCGCTGTAGATTCACTATACTCTTAAAACCAGATAAAAGGGTATTTATAAACTCAAATAAAAGCTCCACCAAGGTTAGTCCTGTATATCTGCAAAGCTGAGCTGCCTGCAAGCAAAGAGACCAGGCGCAACCTCTTAAGTCTGCTGTATTTGTTTTGACTGAAGGCCTGAGATTTTCGCGTTTGGCTGATACTTGCCTGCCTGGCGCGGAAAACTGGCAAACCCAAACAGAAGCCTGAACTTTGGAAGTGTGCAGAATTGAAATAATTAGGTTCAGTTAAGGACTGACTCTCTCTCTCTCTCTCTCTCTCTCTCTCTCTCTCTCTCTCTCTCTCTTTCTCTATCTCTCTCTCTCTCACGTTTTCTTTCTTTTTTCCTTCTCTCTCTCTCTCTTCCTGATCTTAGAAGAATGCAGCATGGAAATAATTAGGTTCAGTTAAGAACTCCTTCACTCTCACTCTTTCTTTCTTTCCCTTTCTCTTTTTTGCACTATCCTTCTCCCTTTCACTCACCAGCTCTCCCTTTCTCTTTTTTTCTCCTTTTCTCCTTCACTCTTTCTTTCTTTCCTTCTCTCGCTCTTTCTTTCTCTCCTCTCTCTCTCTCTCTCTCTCTCTCTCTCTCCCTCTCTCTCTCTCCCTCGCTTCCTGCCAGGGTCGAAGTAAGTTTCGCATTCTTAATGCAATTTAGACAAAAAAAATTAATTACTGGTCGGGAAAATACGTGACCATGAGTTCAGATGAAGGTTTTTTAAAATTTAATTTTTTTTTTCAAATAAACCCGAGAAAAGCACCTGACGAAGTAAACCTATAAACGTCCTTGATTAATTCTGACAGACCACAGTGTATTATATTCATAAGAGTACATAGCAAAATCTTTTTTGTTGACATGACATATCTAATCCACTGAGATGCCAAGTGAGGTACTCTGGTAGGGTAGAAAGCCTGATCATAACGAATGGCAAGTGGAGGACACAATGTTGGAAAGGATTTTTCTGCCCAGCGCCATGGCTTATCCTTAGGGATATTTTTTTCCAAGAATTAAATCTTATTTGAAATCAAGACTGTCGCTCATTGAGGATTAAATTAACAAGAAAACCAGCGGTCAAGTACGTTATGCTAAAACTCCCCAATGTTCGCCAATGACCATTCCGAGCAGGGCACCTAAAGATAACCTTGCCACGGAATATAGAAAGCTTTTTTTTTTTCTCCAATTTCACAAAATGCACATGTATCAAATGTGTTTTAGGCTGTTTCAATGATTAGAAGTCTTTAGACTAGCGACTTTCGACTCATTCGCATTGATCCCGAGACTAGCATCATTCTGGTTCTCTTTATCTCATCTCAGGATAATTTTCCCATTGCCTTTCTCAGCAACCAATCTAGCCCACTTCTAGCAACTTCACACCTCTATGGACTTTATCAAATGTTATGAGGAAATCTCTGATTTTCTGAGGGTCTAAGGAATCTAGCCAGATCTTATCAGACATACAGGACTGGTTGATTTTTACTTCTGTAAAGCGAAAATGATAAGGCGTTTCTTTTCAGCCTGATGATTACAAATGCAGCACAAAAACATTTATTTATTTTATTAGTCATACGCATGTTGAAAGAGCCTATACGGTCCAACAGTTGCAAAAAAGCATTCAGACCTTTAAAATAAAAAAAAAATCGATTTTAAAGTTTTTGATCCTCTGACCTGGAATCTAAGCCAGACTTCTCGAGGCAGATATTAAAATTCATAGATACTAGTTATTGCTTACAGGCTGGTTCCAAATGATCATGTAGATATTCCAGGAGATAGGCTTGGTTGCTTCTCGTGAAATATATATGTAACTATTAAAGATCTTGCATGTAAAACTTACACCTTATCTGGATATTTGGACGCTTGACAAGACCCCACTTGAGGGAGAAGATTAAATATTCCTAGAATATTATACACATATAAATAATAAATGAAGAAGTAAAGTAAAAATATATTAATATGCATCCAATTCGGCTAAAAAAAAATAAAAAATGAAAATAACAACTCTGAAGATATTGAGAGCACGATTACATTTTGATAAGGTGGATAAGAACTAGGAATCCAATAAAAACATATCTAGAAATAAGTTGAAAGTTAGCACATTATCGGTGCCATGTCTGCGGGCCTCTCGCACTGATATCAACAAAATGAGATATTTTTAAAAAGAATATTTAATCTCATGTGCTGGTGTTAGCTACAAGTGTTTTCGTAAAAAGTATTAGCAACGATAATTATTCATTCGTGGTATTCCGAAAGCTTGGAACCATGATCGTAGTGAATAGGTTCTATCCCACCAAAACAATTTCACGCGAATATCTATTGTTTGAAAATATAATAACTTACACATTCACCCAAAGGAGACTTATAGTGAATATTGGCATATTATTGTATTTCATATTTAGACTTTTGAAGCGCTTTTCTGTGGGATCAGAGGAGAGGGAAGTTTTGAAGGGTAAACGCCAACCACATTTTGCACTTTTTCGTTGCTTCATAAATCTGGGTTAAGAAAAAATATTTTTATCTTTCAAAATCGGAGATTTCTTTCAATGTTATGGTTGGAAACGATGTCCACAAAGCGGAATCGGACGGTAGGAAAATTGATCAAATTGACACTTGATATTTTTTTATTTTTTATATTTTTTTCTATAATATCAAATATTTTGAAAAAAAAAAAAAAAAAACCCAGTGATTTCGATAAAATCTCATACCATTATTTGCCTTTTGATAATTCTACTCTATATTATTCTACCTCTGGTGACTTTGATCCAGGTAACGATATTTGGTTTGGAGTACAGCTCGCAATGAGACCGAATACTTAGTCGTTTTTGTGTTTTGTTGTAGAGTATTTTTGTTTTACAATGAAAGCCTATATCTGACTCGTCTGCATGTTGTGTTTTGGAGTCCAAAAGTCGAGCTTTCTGAATGTCACCCAATACTTGACTCGTTTGTATCTCTTGATTTGGAGTTTAAAAAATTGAGCGCCAACAGTGAGATCCTGCAAACTCAGTAGTAAGTTTTATTTTTGGAGTTAAAAAATAGAGCTTTCATAATGAGACGAAATATTCACCTTATTTGTGTTTCTTATTTTGTTATCGTTTTGTTTTGCATACTAGAGCCTTGTTTATGTTTTTTTTTTCTTTACTCCTCGCCGGCAGTAACAAGACACTGATGGTTGAGGGCGAAAGACGCTAACCAAAGCGTCTTCAGGAATTCCCCGGAGGGAAACGTCTCATCATCACTAGAGCTGCAGTAGAAGAGCACTACGACAGGCAGTCATAGTCTGCATACTCTGCAGTGCTGTTGCCTTAGGGGCATATCAAGATCTAATTCTGTAACTGTTGAGGCACTAAATCTTCTTGCCAAACCATTTGAAGCCTTGCCGATAATCCTTCTGAAAAGTCTCTAGAAATCGCCGAACTTCTGTCCGTGCTAATTTTTCTTTCACCAAACCTGTTCTCTCAAATGTCGGGGAAGCGTTTGTGGCACCATGGGTAGCGAAGCCGCACTGAGTTTTGCAGGGATCTTTGAGTCGCGAGTTCAAGCCCGTCACCCTCGCCCTGGCGTGATGGAGGTTCAAAAGTCTGGAATCATCTTGTGAACGGGCCTTACGCGCAAAAACTGAATCCAGTTCTCTTATGTACCGTCACTGTATTTGAAGACTTAGTTCTGAATAGTTTTTAATTTTCGTTCTGCCATGGAAGTTTGAGTACTGTAAGTTTTATTTATTTATTTATTTTTTTATTTATGGTTCTCAACAATGGAAGCGGAGACCTTGGATCTGTCAGCTTGCTTGTCTCATGTTTTTTCTTTTCCTTTTTTTTCCTTTTTTTTTATCTTTAACTCAGAAATAATACGGCCTGTGAATCTTCATGACTTGACTTTGGTTGGTCTTTGTATTGATAGAAACCCGGGGATCTTTTTCACGAGCTCAGGGTTCAACGTTAGAGAAAATACAAAGGCATGACTCAATTTTTTTTTAAAAACTATTTCATGAAAACGCCAATTTTCACAATACCAGGAACAGCGACATCTTTGTATATATTTCAAAGGAATAATTACCGGTGCTTCTTTGTTACTAACGATCCTCATAATCTTCTTTAAGCCTCAAAACACCGACACTGCCCTGGGCACAACCAGTGTTTATGAGCTCAAACATCGCAATCTCCCAACAAAAGATCGCATTCACGTACGCTTGCTGTCTGAAACACATGACGCCACAAGTTTTTCAGTCTGTTCACGTGTGTTCAGTTGGTGTAAAAAAAGATGAAAAGATTTTCTAATGCAAGATTTGGTATTAGACCTCGAAGCGCCTTAAGAAGAGGAATCTATAGTACTGGAACTATGTTGCCATGTCATCGGAGTCAGTGAAGCGTGACCAAGTCAAGAATTTAAAATAATAAAATTGTATTGCTTGTGATTAAAAAAGAAGAGTCACAACCAGTCCATACAAAATACCACTGATGTAAAATTATTTTATATCTATTGAAAGGGTTTCGGAGTATATTTTTATGTTAGCTTTTCTGTCGTTTTATTGAATAAATTTTTATTGTTTCAAGAAATATATCTTGCAACATTCTGATTCAGATTTTTTTTTTTTTGCTTATTTGTTTGCTATTCCAGCAACATTTCGCTTTGAATTCAGCGACTATCAAAGAGGTACTTAATTTCTGTTCCTCTCTCCTTTGTCATCTTTTTCTTTCTTATTAACTTTGGAGCTACTTGTGGATATTTCACCTTGTTTTGTTCTCTTTTGATCCCTTGCCGTCTTTACTCATTTCAGCAGCTGGTCTGAAACATTGGTGGCACCATGAAGACGAACGAACCGTTCCTGCGATCTGCAGGAACCTTTCTGTAGCGGGTTCGAGATCGCCAACAGCACCCTGGCCTGACGGAGGCCTGAAAGCCTGAGATCATCTTGTTGTTGACAGATTGTGTGCAAAAAAAAAAAAAGCAACTCTGCTACTCTTACCTAGCCTCTTGCAAGAACCCCCCTCCCTTAAATTTCACTTTCTCTCTCTTTCCTTATCTGTATGTTATCTTTTTAGCAAATTGCAGCCTTATCAAATCCCCAGTATGCCATCTTAAAAACCAGCTCCAGTGCAAGACAATACTTTTAGTTAAGTACAACTGCACCAATCTTTCCCCCCAGTATTTTGCGAGCAAATCCCATCTGGTCCACTCCCAATACCACTTATTTTCCATACAGAGCAACTAAAATTCACTTTTGTAAGCTTACTACAAACTGTTCCCGATCTTTTAAACGCTTTTGAGGGTCCGAAGGTTTTGTATGATGAAGGATACGCTACCTGATCCACCACCACTGTGTACTGAGCAAGATCTCCGCCCTTCTCTCTGTATCTATTAATTTTTTTAGCTTGGCGAAAAATAAACGAACAGGATGAACTAAAACACGCATACAATTCAGAGAGATGCGAATTGGCAGGCGGGTGAGTAAAAATATGCAGGGGCTTACTTAAAAAAATTTTTTTTTTTTTAATTCATAGTAGTATTTTGCAAAAAAAAATAAAAATAGATACAAATATATAAATGGAGAAAAAAGGAAATTTTAACAACCGTAAGCGATTGAAACCGAAACAACTTTGAGCGTGAATGGAAAAAAAAGAGCTAAAAAAAAAACGGTTTGGTGCGT
>BLXT01003662.1:7990-22184 GCA_019648995.1 Plakobranchus ocellatus
TTCCTTGCACGCCTGCATTTTGTAAAGAAAATTCCGTGGCAACGGCGCGCCGCGGGTAACCAAGTGTGTGACTTACTTAGCTCCTGCAGTAATGTATAGTTTGATAACATACACTCCAGAAAACAGTCACAATATACATTGTCTCTTTTAAATTATTTTTTATCGTTTTATGTACCCCACAAATGGATGGTCTTATAAAAAATATAATCTCTTAAATAATATACAGATCTCCTCTAGATCTTGATCTTGATCTTATAGAAATTAGAGTTGAAAAAAAGATCGAATGTGGTTTTTTTTTCCCTTCATTTGTTCGGCTGTTATTTTTTTTCCCTTGATGTTGCTTACGAGAGATTTCGGGCTTCACTTGGGGTTAAGATTACATCCTATACACATCGTTTCATGCCGAGCTTCAAATCGTGCGGTTCATTTTTTGTAATAGCGTCTTTGTATGGTTTCATTGACTAAAGAAAAAAAAAAACAATATGTGGCATTATCATTTTAAATTCCAAAACCAACAAGTTTGTGTGGAAAGGAAAAGAAAGAAAAACTCATCGCTAGTTACTGATTAGCAGATTATAACGTGTAATAAAAGTCGTGGACCAGCGGAGTTCTGCTGATTCTAGATGATGCTAACTACAGTCCGAAACTGTAGAAAACGTAGTTCGTCTATCGTAATTGATCCTAGATGCATCCTTTGTGTGGTATATTAAGTTTGTATACATCAAGAGGTTGTGGTTATTGTAAGGCCAATGCTTTTGTGGGATATTTAAAACTATAGACATCAAAAGATTATGTTTATTGTAAGGCTAATACTTTTGTGGGGCATATAAAACTATATACATCAAAAGATTATGTTTATTGTGAAACCAATGCTTTTGTGGGATATATAAAACTATAATGGGGCTAGCTAAGCTCAAACGTGTACGCCTATACAAATTTTTGTGGAGCGTCAATAAAATCCATAAAAATAAAGATATGATCCTCCAGATCATGCCATTTTGAGTTCACATATTTTAAAATCCCGATGTTTTTTTACGGATTTTGAAAACATCATTTTTTAACCCTATTTAAACCTATTAAGTTGGCAAAACAAAGTATCGCAGGTGGGCATTTTAATAAAAATGAACTTTTTTTCTGGAGCTTTGTTCGCCGCATGTCAAAGCTAAAAGGGAAAAACAACATTCTTTCAAATGTTTGGTGCGCAAATTTTGTTTTCTTGAGAATATCTTAAAGTGAAATAATAAAAGCAGCTATGGTTTTGGCTAGCGCATCAAAATATTATACAAAAAATTGTGTTTATTATGAAGCCAATGCTTTTGTGGGAGTATAATTTATAATACTACATATAGATATATCAAGTGATTATGTTTATTGTGAGGCCAATGCTTTTGTGGGGTATATAAAACTATATATTAAGAGATTGTGTATGTTGTGGGGCCACTGATTTTGTGGGGTATATAAAACTATATACAGTATATACCCCACAGCAATGTCTCAGATAATCGACCGTAGCCATATCTGAGAAAGAAAGCCCCACAACAGACGTAAAATCTTTATATATATATATATTTATATTATATATATATATATACATATATATATATTATATATATATATATATATATATATATTTAATATGTATGTATGCACACTTTCACATTGTATACCATTTTTCTTTTTCTTCATTTTGTCATGTACATATCAATATGTGTGCATAATATGTTTTATTGATATAGGCGTCTGAACTGAGCGCACACGGTTAAAACAAAGGTTGCAGTGTTGAAAAGATTGAGGTGAAATTTAAATGTTTTAGAGTATGGTTGGGGTTGGTATATTGACAGTAGACTTGCTCACGGCAGAAGCTGGAGTCACCCCTAAAAACAAAAGCTTTTGTTTTGTCAGGAAATAACACGACAAATTGTAAAATGTGTTTGAAACTCTACGATAACTTTACTTTACAACAGTCGTTTAAGCCTTTTAAATTTTCTTTTATGTATGGTTCATAAGACGCAACTGAGGTTGCGAATTTTAATCGAATCATGATCTGTTTCCGACCCTTATACATTTCGTAACTGTGATGTGTACAAGTTGATTGTAGAATTTGTTTGCAAGATTTTCTCGCTCGTCTATTTCCTAACCGGCAGAGTATGAGGTATCAGCAGCTGACGAAAGTTTATGTGCTGTTTCTTCGCCCAAGTAAGCGCTGACAAATATAAAGATAAGATTCAATTGTCTCTGGTTGATCAATCCTATTCCTGCATTGATCTTGAGTTGAAAAAGAAGTGTGCTATTGTGTAAAAGTTCAGATACAGCCAGTGATACGCATGTGATATTACACAGTTTTCTAATAATCCAGGCCTTATTCATAGGACACCAACTAATGGAGGTAGAGGTTTAGTGTTGAAAGGGGCATAATGTTTATCGTTTCGAGCTCGGCCGAAAGTGATTTCTCTTTTTTTTCCGTTTCCTTAAAAGTTTTTATTGACTCGTTTGACATTATATCATTGTTATTTTTTTACAGCAGTTGTATCATAATCTAAAAAGGTATGTGACCATTCTCTTTCGCTCATGGGTAAATTTTTTGTTTCCTTAAGGCTGAAAATACACTGCCACGCACAACTGAAGTGCGCCGCGAAAAAAGTCGTGCCTCCCCTGTATTTCCTCCTCACGTCTCGTCGAGTCAGTGAAATCATCGATAGCAAATAAAGAGGAGGGCACGATTTTTTTCGCAGCGCACTTTAGCTGTGCCTGGCAGTATATTTTCAACCTAGCAATTTTTTTTTTTGAGCCCGGTTTTGTCATATTGATTTCCAGTTGTTTCTTCGCTTGGGACCATACATCTACACAAATATGCATGCATGCATGCATAGGACTACATACGTCCATGGGAAAATATAGATATAAAAAAAAGAAGAAAACCATCACATTTTGTAGAGAATGACTTGGTCAAATGTAGCCCAAACAAGAATCTCCTATATTTTCTTTTGCGTGTCTTGATCCAAGTGGCACCGGTACGTTGCAAAGAACGAAAATCAACAACTGAGCAAGAGCAATAATTCAATAAAAATGTTTTGATCTTGAACCTCGCGGTCCCTTGCCCCGTTAGACCTTACTGCCCTCAAACAGCATCAAAATTATTGATTTGAACAAACGTGCGAGGACTTTGTTACCAAAAAATTAGTACAATTTTTTTTTAATTCCTAGGAGCGTTCACAAGTAACCCAAAGCGATCTTCAAAGTTCTTTTTTAATCTCTTTTCAATGAATCATAAAAATTTAAGTTTGGTTTTCTAACTCTATCCACAAAAAATATTATTTTATGTCTTTTACAATGAATGTAAATTTTCGGAATGCTAGAGCCTTTATAGATCATTTCTATAGCAGAATTTGTTGTTAGACATTTTATAGAGCATTTGCAGAGTGGAGTTATTTCAGGCAATTTCATGAAACATTTATTACAATTGGCCTGATGCTATAACTTTCATTTAGCATTAATTAAGCATATTGGGGTATGTTTCTAGCAATAATATCTGGCCTACATCAAATTCGGCAAAGACGATTGCGTCTCATTTCCATTGGCAGTGTAATTTAACCATCAAGTAAAAAACTAAGATAATTGTGCGACGGAGGTTTTATTCCTTCATTTAAAATGTCAGCTTATTTCCAGCTACTAACTTCGGGCTTGGCTGTCAAAATTATTTTAATGTTACAATGTCAATGCTTTTAGATATCCTGGAGGCGGAAGAAAAAGACATTTAGACTTCAATTCCCTAGTCAATGATAAAGGCTTTGGAATTAGTCGTCTCAGTGGAATAGAGAATAAAAAGTATGCACTCATTCACACTGAAAATTATTTACCATTTTTTATTATTTTGTTTCAAAGAGGATCGATTCTACATTGTCTTTATTGTTACAGGTCTGGCTCCTGTCACTATTGTTGTTTATAGGAATTCAGTCGGTAAAAAGTCTTAAATAGCACATGAGGAAATATACTGACACTCCCTATTCAGCTTTTAACTTGAGAAAGACATCAGGGAGAATGAAATATGTGATCGATTTTTTGAAGAACATCGGGCAAAAGTATTAGTGTTCTTTTCTTTTTGACTGGTTGAAAATAGAGGAAAAAAACCAGCATTCAAAATGTTATGAGGAAAAAAAAAATTTGAAAGCAATAATAATTTGGTCTCTTGACAAGTCTGCCAGTCTGAAGTCTGTGGCTGATTCGCTACTCTTCCTTGATGTGCAAAAGACAAAAAAAGGTCTCGGGACTTTTAAAATGTAATTTGGATTGAACATAATACAGAAGTTGTTCAAGTTATTCTATATTCTTTAATGAACGACTAAACACGATGCAAAAGGTGGATTCTTTTCTCCTGTTGCTGATGTGTGTGAACATTTCTATTGCAGGTAAGAACAACGAAAGTGATGCTTTTTAACATAATGAGAGACTTTCAGAGGGCCTTGGTTGCCTGTTTACATCTCACTACAATGTATATCAAAGTAAGCTTTCAAAATGTCTATACTCTTGCTCAAAACGTTAAGCATAAAACCCTCTACAAATATTAGGCCTCCTGTCTACACACAAAAAAATATTAATTTTTTTTTACTTAAGGCATATGATTACAGCTGAATAATAACAAAGCCATATATTTGGCTTAAAATTACCCAATTGCTTAAATGTACATATATATATATATATATATATATATATATATATATATTTAAAAAACAAGTATATAGTAGTTTACAAAAAAATAAAGTATCTTATAAACCCACATACACAAACAAAATTGCCAAAAAGGAAAAATATGATATAATGCATTCAATGATATCGGTAATAGGTCTGGTTCTGTTATTTTGGCTACCTGGTGACGGCCGGTCGTCCCATATAGAAAGGGAAAGGGACTGTGCATCGTTGCTACCCTTCAGAGTGGAGGTATTAGAAATATGCTAACATAACATATAATGCAACTGCAGCTAAACACTCAACCTTAACCATTTACTGCTCATCCTAATATGGATAAAACTAAAAAGAATTCATTCTCATTCGCATACACCAACTAACATCATTGAAATATTAACCAAACTCGGTGTAACTGAGAATAGAAAGGAAGGAGGGATTTAAAAAATGTGTTTTTTCACCTACTTGCATAACATATCCACGCCTAGTTCTCCCCAAAACAAAACAAAAACTTTAGTTCTACTGCAATAGGCCCAGGTAAAAAAAAGATTTTACACAAAGAGATAATGTTTTCTAATAATATCACCACTGCATCTGTCTATTCTTTGAGACAAGAAAAAAAATGCTGTAACGATTGTGTAGATAGAAAAGAGTTAAAGAGAAATATATAAGTTCATTATAATCACTAAACCCTATCAACTTAATTATCGTTTTGATATTTATTTTGACATAATGCCCATTGATTGATACATAGTGATTTCTTATCAGCACTGAGCCTTGCAAAACTTAAGACAAAATCTAAAGTAATTTTTTTGTCTATGTTCCTACCCTTACAAACAATTATTAATCTATGACATTATCAAAAGTATTTTTTTGGTTTACGTTGTTACCCTCACAACTTCTTTAATTATGGACTTAATTAAGATATAATCTACAGTAATTTTTTTGTCTATGTTCCTACCCTTACAAACAATTATTAATCGATGACGTTATCAAAAGTATTTTTTTGGTTTACGTTGTTACCCTCACAACTACTTTAATTATGGACTTAATTAAGATATAATCTAAAGTAATTTTTTTTTATCTATGCTCCTATATATACCTATGATATAATTCTTTTGGTGTAAGTTCCTAATCTCACAAACTGGTTAATTATGAACATATGATATAACCTAAAGTAAATTTTTGGTCTATTTTTCTGCCCTCGCAAACTCTTTAATTATTAACCTGTGACATAACCTAAGTAAATTCTTGGTCTATAGGCCTATTCCTATCTCACAAACTCATGAACCCTGGACATAGTGTAAAGTGATTTTTGGTCTGTCCTATCCTGACAACCTCTTTGATTTTGAATCTTTGTCACAGTCTAAAGTATTTTTATTTTATCTATGTGTTAACACACATACACGCACACATCTTCTTTCATTAGGAAACGAGGAAAACATCTAAAGTAATTTTTGTTGTGTTTTCCTATCCTGATAACTTTTATGAATTTAAGACGACATCTAAAGTGATTTTTTGGTCTCTGTTCCTACCTTCAAAGCCTTTTTTTTATTCAGAACCTATATGGTAAGGATTTTTTTTTACATTTCTAATGTCACGGCTTCTTTGATCATAAGCCTATGGCATAATCTGAAGCATTTTCAATCGTTCTTGTCCTTTTTCTGCATATTGTTATTTGCAGTATTCATATTGAGTGCCACGAGAAATACAATGAAAGAAACAGAGTGCATTATGGAAAACTATATATAAGCAGAAATACTTTCAAAAAGGTACAACAAACCTAAAGGAATTTGTTTTTGGTATACTTAAGGTAATGAGGAACAATAAATCTTGATGTTATAGTTCAGTTATATAATTATAAAAAAAAATTGTGAAACTTCAGGCAAAAAATATTCAGTACAATCCTCAATAGCAGCCAGATTCCAATAACGGGGATTTTATTCATGTATATGAATATTACTGCGGCAGCCAAATGGAGTGCAGTATCGTCTGTTGTACTTTATGTGGTTGCGTCGCGCTGGGTAATCACCACACAATTAAAAACAAGCATGTTTGCCCGTTCAAATGAACGGGAAAGGAAAAGATATTTTCCTGAACATAATTTACCTACCTTAGTGTCGTATTAAGTAAATAAAAACCAAGAAATACTTACTGGTTTAAAAAAATTATATTATTCAGCATTTAAATCGAGGTTTGCTTTAAACTATATGCTGAAGATTGTCTTATAACATTGAGACTGCAAGCAGATTTCTCTAAACCTGTAGAAGACCATAATCTACCTAACTTGAGTATATATGCAGTAAACAAAATGCAAGGAACGCTTGAAAAAAAAAAGGGAAAATTGATGAACCAAAATGGGAACCAATGAATTCGCCGCCTGAAATGTAGCCTTATTCCAATATATTTCTTGATTGAGATTGAATGACCACTGCTCTTGTAGCCAAACAAAAAAACCTGACAAATGAAGTCAAAATCCCAGAATAAAAACATAAACCAAACAAAGTTGCTTTGCATAACGCAGCCTTAATAAGGTTTAATTTTTAACTGAGGATCATTTCATGTCAGCTATGAGTGGAGTAACTTGTATTCTATCATTTTGAAGGGCTTGGGGCCTGCAATAATCGATTAAAAATTAATCTAGCAGCTGCCATGATTCATTCAGTATTTATGCGCTCTGAACTCGAGATGTCATGTACCTCACTCAGAACAAAAGTAAATCAAATGAAGTTACTGTTATGTGACGGAACATCAATTCAATTTATCCTTGTCTGAACAGGATCCTGAAGTCTGGAAGTTGACATCTTGACTCGGAGAGAATTTCAAGATCCTAGCCTTTATAGTAATTCACTGCAAATTCAAATTTAAATGTAATTGTAAAAAATCAACATGATAAAGGGGTGCAGGTGGGAAAATGACCGAATTTTGGTCACACCAGCCTTTTTGGGATATTAACATATTATAAAACTAGAACATGTCCTTGGGCCATCAGTACAAAAGAGAACATTGTTTCTAGGTTTATTTTATCATAAAAACGCACGAGGAAGATCAGGATACATACTAAAACTGTTAATTTTTTTTCAGAAAATTGCGTTTTTCTCAAAATATGCTTTTTCAACAGTTTTTTCCCTACTCCTCTTTTATTTTTTGAGCAATCACTTTCAGTCTTCACAGGTTTTATGTCATGTCATTCCACATAAAAGTATCTGAGCACATTTTTCATTTTTTGTATGCGAAGAGAGTTATTCCCCTTTTTTGGATTTTTTCAAGGGGCATAATCGAATACTTAAGAAAAAAAATTCAAATTTATTTTATTTTTGAATATGTTTCAAATCTAGTCTGATACTTCGATAGAGGAGGTATTTATGTACCTACATACAAAGTTTGAAGTGATTTGGTACACAACTAAGGGAGCCTTAGGGTTTTAAAAGAGCATGTTGATTATCAAGATGGCCGCCGTTTCCATAGCAACCGATGAATAAATTTACGTAATAACACTTTTTTTTCTTCGAATTATGACATAGGTTCATTGTTCATGCATTAATTTTTTGCAAAAATTGACAAACAAAAAATTTACCCTCTTAGTGTAGCACCCCCCCTTAAAGTAAAGCCTAGGTAAAAATTTTCAGCATTGTAGCGATAATGGGGCGGAAATTTTGAAATAAACTTTAGCTATCGGGATACTCAATTCTAGATCTAAATAAATATCTAGGCTAGTATTTTAATTTTGCTACCTGGTTTGCAATCATAATCTCAACGTGAATCAACAATTTCAAGATAGGGTCTTCTGTAAATTTCGATATTGGGCGATCTACATAATCAGAATCCTGGAACAAAATTTTGGGAAAGACTTGCCAAATTTAGGTGTATGGATCCTAATAAACGTAATTCTAGATTAGATTCCTGATTCAACAATATCAAGATGATTTAACTTTATCAGGATTAGGCCCAGATCTAGATCTAGGCCTATCAGGATCTGGATCTACATCTAGACTCTTTGTTCCAATAAAATACCTGGATTCTAGATTTAAGATCAAACTTGGATGTTGATCTACGATTCCGATGAAACAGTCTCTAAAGATCTAATCTAGAACCTAGATCTTAATTTAGACTCTAGGCTAGGCTGAATCTCCATCTAGGCCTACCCAATCTCGATTCGATTTAACCAAACTCACTGATATTTTTAATGCTAGGCTTTAGGGCAGGCCTAGATCTAGATACCGATCAAGAGCTATAGATTGCCAAGATCTAGAATCTATATCGCTCAAAAATTACTACTTGCAACCTTAATTCAGAATCCCACAAAATATAGTAAGCTAGTGAATTGTATCTAAGAGGCAAGATATTATCTAAAAATTTGAGCATGTTAGATTTGGATACACAATTTCAATGTATTGGAATGTCAGTGTGGAGAGAGCATTAGAGCCTGTAGAGCATCACTTTCGTGGTTTCCATGTTTCGCTTTCGCTCTCTAGAGTAAGCCAAATAAATTTTTTCCTCTAAAAAATCATGATCTCTTAGATGAAAGAATGTCAGTTTCTTTACCTGCTTTGTTTGAAATAGGTGACTTATTACTTTTATATGATAGTTTTATGTTGCTTTAAATCTCTATGTTATAGCCGTGGTTTCAAATCATATAGTATTATTACGTTTTTCTGTACCTGGTTTGGATTTGTGTGCGTGTGTGCGCGCGCGCACATTTGTGTGTGTATGTGTGTGTGTGATTGCCGAAAATAAGTTTGTTGAAAAAAAAAAATAACTTGTTAAAATCAGTAAATATTCTTTGGTTTTTATTTACTAAATGCGACACTAAGATAGGCAGATAATGGTCCACAAAAAATTAAGACTGCATAGAGCGGTTCAGGAGGAGATAGGGCACAAACGTCAAGCCTAGATGCCGTTAAGCCTTTTATAATATAGATAATGTGGAAAACAAATAAACTTCCCTGAAAAGAGAAAAAAAAAAGTATCAATATTGATTGTGGGTTGAGTTCAACGTGGCTTTGGGAGTGTGGTCAGTAATCATAACTAGACCTTTACCTACTATAAAAGGACTTATGGTATTGCTACTACATTTGAATCGCTGTACCAGCCTAAAACTAATAATACCGAATTGGAACGATTTGAGGCAAAATATGTAGAGGAAACAAGGACAGACTCATTTCTTATATGGGAACGAATTGGAAGTGGCAATACACCAGAGCAATGCAAGCTTCTTAAGAGTGGTGACTCAAAACTGTAAGAACCAAACATTACCATGCTTGTTCAGATAATTATGTCATTACGAGAAAAAGAATTGCTGGGCATGATCATATTTTGCTGCATAGTTATGTCTGTAATCCATTCACATCATCTCTGTTTTAAAATTTATGGTTTGTCTGAAACAGCTGATATAAGCGGCATCTTTGATCCCTGCTATTTTTGGCCTGGTTCACGATACGCTGGAGATGGGATTTGCTTCAAAATGAACGACTCTCTGATAGCATTCCAAGATGCTCAGGTAAGTGCTGCAGACAATTTCGACTAGCTCATTAGTTGATTTATTCATAACAGTGATAGAGTTTCTATCCAAAGCAAATTAAGACGATAATTTTTTTTATGGGGAGAGAGAGAGAGAGAGAGAGAGAGAGAGAGAGAGAGAGAGAGAGAGAGAGAGAGAGAGAGAGTTAGGAAATGGCGACATCAGTTTTGCTAATTAAATAACATTTTGAAACCTTAGGAAAATCAGTGCTATCTTCAGAGCCATAATCATTGTTTAAATTCTAACATGTTTACGCGCACGAGACTTAAAATTTAACCAATTATAATTTACCCAATACAGATAAGAAGTAGATCCTATTATAATACATGCATGAAAAAAGAGCGAGCTTATACTACACTTTCCTCCAGAATTATAGTTTTTAGTCAAAGTGTCTTTTGTCGCCGAATATGTTTCTATAACATGTATACTTTCTTTGGGTCAGCATAAAATATAGGGCGTTGGTGGCACAGTGGCACAGCGGGTAGTGCATGCAGGAATCTATTTATCGCGGGTTCGAGCTCCGCGACAGGCGCCTTGGCCTGACGGAGGGCCTTAAATCCAGAAATCATCTTGTTGTAGACTGGTTTTACACATAAAAAAAAAACAAAGAAGAACGGAAAAGAAATTCACACACATTTTGGCTACTGATGTAAATCTAACTTCAAATGAAATAAGTGTTAGCTTATTGTGTGGTTGTGTCTGAGAGTTGATTTTGATTTATTCTTTTGTACATGACAACGCCAGAAGCCCTTTATATGTTTTTATGAACCTAGTGAGCTTCCAAGATAGTCCCAAGATAGACAAACAATGCTGAGTGATAAGGCACAACAAATAAGGATGTAGGTAAAATGATGTGAAGAGAACTTCTTTTCTATTTGTAATATTGAAGCTAAAGATACACAAATTCAATTATCGCATGAATCAAAAAGAAAAAAAAACAAAGGTAAAACAAAAAGAAGGAAAACTAAAAAAAAACCCTAAAAAAACTAAAACTTAGTCACAAGCTATTAAAGAGCCTGTTATCGGAAAGGAAACATAAACAAGGGTTTTACGCATAAAAGACGTACTAGAAATACATAAGAAATGTCATGCTAAGAATTATCTCCTATACTACACACTCATAATTCAATTCGTAAAAATATTTAAGAGTTAAGTCGAATAGCTCATATCTTTAAACGACAAACTTGCAAAATCTTTTATGATATCTGCTTCAAAGTCTTAACCAATCCATCAGGAAATAATTATTATAATTGAATGTCTGCGCATCTATAAAATCTCAATAACACGTTCGCAGCAACCAGACATGTCCTGTTCTGTGACAAATACCTATGCCAATTACAAAGATTAAAATCGAACCAAATTCCTTTAGCATAGAAGGTCTAATATAGCAGCATTGATATTGATCATATATCCTAACAAATGTGCGGAAGGCACTTACATAGACCACCCTTGGTCGATTTACCATAAAAATTTTGCTATCTACAATGATAGCCTGTCGGCCTTACAGGCTATTCAAAACAAAAATTTCAAAGTTAAAGATATCAGACACCTGTGCAATTTAATCCGAAAATTTCCATCCTGTGTTCACATCTCCTTTGTCTGGATTCCTGGTCATGTGGGCATCCAGGGGAATGAGAATATGGAAAAACTTGCAAAGGCGGCTCTACACAGAGCATTATCCTCAGGAAAACTCATTTGTTAGTCCGATCTAAAACCTAAAGTACATGTATACATCCATACCATTTGGCAACAAAATTGGGATGCGGATGGGGCAAACAAGCTCCACGAAGTACTCCCCAACTTGGGAGAAGACCTCAGCAAAAGAGGTGAAAGAGCAGGTAGAAAACGTGAGACGGTAATGTGTAGGCTTCGGGTGGGCCACACATGGCTCACTCAGAGCTCCATTTAAAAAAATGAGGAACAGCCTTTTTGCCATGCCTGCGACAGCCTTTACACTGTCCGGCATATTTTAATTGAATGCCCAGACTTTCAAGTCACCAGGAGGAAATACTTCAGTTTAACTGACTTGTACAGACTTTTCTGAGAGGTCAATCCCTCTCGCATAGCGGGTTACTTAAAGGAACTCGGTGTCTATAGAAATATCTGAGGCTTTGTACAGATTCTTTTTAAATTTTTCTACACATACTTTGTTGGACATTGAATGGATTTTTATCTTTGTTTTAATTTGCTTGAGCATTTGATAGTGGCCTGTCAGAGAAAATGAATGAACAGAAACCCTGAGATCACCGCTTAATGGTGGACTGGGTATACCAATAATCAATCAATCCCTTAGTCGAGGTTCATTCAAATAATATAGAGAATTGTAAAGACGAAAAGAAAAATACAACAATGGTAAACTTCATATTTATATTACTGTACTGGAGTACCATGGTGTATTAAAGATAAGTCATAGTTTAGTTTGTGTAGCACTCACTATTTCAACTGTCTAACACAAAGGCGAATCAACAATTTACTAAAGACTACATCAGCCAAATATACACATAAAAAAAAAAAACCAAGACTTTGAGTAAAACTGCATCATTATTTGTATAAACCAATGCAGAATAGATTCAATACACCAAGTATAAAGCGGATTTAATAATATAACGAAACATCTTTGCATTATCTGCATCTGTTAATGTGCACACATCAACAAAAATAAGCTCCTTCTGCTGCTGCTCCTATTTCTAATATCCTTACTACTATTACTACTACTACTACTACTACTACTACTACTACTACTACTACTACTACTACTACTACTACTACTACTACTACTACTACTACTCAATCTCCTCCTTCTCCTCCTCCTCCTCCTCCTCCTCCTCCTCATCGCTATCATGTTCATTACATTATTATCGTTATCATTATCATTATTATTATTGAAAAAATAATTGGGATCGTCATAATCATTACTTATTTAAGGAACCATTAAATTCTCCCAAGAATATAATGCAAGCGTGAAGATAAATCATATCATAAATTATACCTCGAGGTAAATTGAAAAATTAACTATATTGTTTTAGTCAAATGGAAAGCACAAGATCTATGAGTAGGTGGCATGTCTATGTAAATCAAATAGAATATACTTTAAGAACATACATACTCAAGCTATACTCACAAACAAGTGATGGTAATCTGGCAGTCTAATACAAGTCTGGTTTAGCAACTTTTTCGGCCAGAGTTTCGGTCTTGCACAAGGTGAGGACGAGAGACAGGGATCTTTCCAGCGCGCAGTAAGGCTTCCAAAAGCCAGAAGCAAGACTTCGGATTCTGACGGCTTGTATTTGTGCGATGGACAAAGCATCAATAGAATACATTGTCGCGGAGATAATAATCTTCCTAACAAAACAAGAAATTAATTTTAAAAAATAAGAAAAGAAGTGCTAGAGCAACAAAAGTGGCGTCAGCGGCAATGGACAGTTTATCAGATAAATGATTCCCCCACTCTAGAAATTCTGAAAACAATTCGTTCGATCTTTGGTGTCACAGGGTGCATCTTTTCACAGAAAACCAAACCCTATAATTCGGGCGTATTGAGACCCGAACTATTTATCAACCCATACAACCGATGCAGACAATTGTCTTCTTCCGTTCAAGAAGAATCTCTCGAGCACTAAGGCTGCAAATAGATCATAGTAAACAAAAATGAATAAATGACTAATAAAAAGACATAGTTACCATAAGCCAACACCAGCCCCACAAGTTGTGGAGATTATATTAATCGTATAAAATTTGCTGTTGGGTGCTCTTTGAATAAAGTATCGAATTCCAACGAACTTCGATAGCGAAAGAAAGAAGACCTAGTTGACCGTTATGTTGATTTTTTTTTTATCTAGAGTGCTTGTGTCTCCGATGGCGGTGGCTCCCAGGCAGAAATACGGACGGAGTACCAAAGATACACAGCTGGGCAGATAGCAGCGAGAAATGCAGACGGTCAAGGTGAAGATAAGTACCCTGGAGTTGGCTCAAACGGAGATCACTCTCCTTTCG
>BLXT01003662.1:165615-176532 GCA_019648995.1 Plakobranchus ocellatus
AAAAAAAGACAAGCCCTATTTCTGTGAAGATGGCATTGCATTAAGCCAGTTTTTAACCTCTCTGCAGATTGCTAAAGTTCAATAGCTTTTCTCCAACAAAGCAGCTCCTACAAAATAGCTAGGAGTTTATACATTTCCAAGCAAGAAAAAAAAAAATAATGGTGCAAATATCCAGACTTGGATAGAACCATGTCTTAGCTTTTAGTCAAAACATCATTTATGACTAATACATCCTGCTGCAAATGATTGAACAGCTCTTTTGAGCTTTCTAAAGCCTCCTCTGTGGTTCCAAAGACGCCTTGTTGGATAAAAAGAAAATGACATTTACTGACCACTCTCAAAATGTCCATGTTTTTGAAGAATCTTTCAGAGTCTGTGTTGAAGTAACAAGATGTCACTGGACAATGAAACTGTTTTTTGACATTCTCCTTCACACGTGATGTCTAGAAAAAGAAAGAAAATACAGAGACACAATCATACATTGACTTCACAAAGTGACATTATGGTAGGCTCTGGATTCCAAAGGAAAAATCTAGAGACATAATTAAATTTGCTTTGCTTCAAGAAAGAAAAGATCACTTCAAATAGACTCAACATTTGGTTATATGGAGTAAGGAAAGCCAAAACTTGATACAATGCAATTACAGTTTAACACAATTGGGTCAACATTGATTATTTAAAATCACAAATTCAACAAGGTGACACACAAACACTGACAGCACAGGCTAGAAATGCATAAAAACTATCACAGCAATTGGTGTTTCATTTCACAAATTTGCTCTTTAGACAACGTGGACAGAGTAAAGTAACCTCAGACTTTTGCCTGTACCAGTACTCTGAATCATTATGTTTCAATTTAGGCAGTTGTCTGCTTTTGTATTCACAAACAAATGTACTCATTGAAAGCCATTATCAAATTACATCACATTCCACTCAGATTGTCATTACTTTTCTTTTGATTGCTTACTACTATCTTTGACATCTATAGTTGTCATTGCAACTGAGATATCATAAAGCTACAACTGCCAGTATCAAATGGGGATCAGTACATCATGGAGAATACCACTTTCAAATACTTTATTAAAAAATTACAATTATGGAAAATAGAAAGCCTTCTGTAAAAATTTTTACGAGGAAATTTTAATACAAAAGCAATGGTTTTTCATACCATTTCTTACAGTGAAATGTCTCATCTTGTGGTCATAAAAGAAACTCAATCCAAGCAAAACATTTGGCACTTTTAATTGTGTTTCCTTTATAAATACACCCACATTAAAATGACACGTCAGTTTCTCTGATTTAAACAGCTAAAAAAAAAAGTAGAAATGTTATTGAAAACCCCCTGTCTTCAATTTCATCAGGTTTTTCTAACTGTTACAACATTGATACTAATTTTTTTTTGTAGCATATGATTTAACTGCCATTACCTTACACAGATTAGTAGAGAAATACAATTGTTGCCATACTCTCTTTGATTTCATTCAAGTTTTGAAGTACACATTCAGTAGACATCATAAAGACTCTGCCATTGATATGCTTATGTTACACTAACAACATACTGCCCAGTATAGAAATAGGTGTCAGCTTGGAAGGAAATAGCTAATTTATAAAATTAAGTTCAGGATAAGCATCCACACCAGTAGACATGTTTATTCTTTTGAAGCTTTTCAAAAGTATTTTGGACAAATCCCTCACTTCAAACTTTTCTCAAATAGAAACTGAGGAAAAAAATATGTATATCCTGAAAGAATGGGGCAATGCATGATTATGTTGGGATAAATCATGATTCAATTTTGTCTATATTGCTAACATAAAATCCTTACAATTTTGTGAACTTTTGCCTTATGTAAATTCATGACGGAGGAGTTGACAGCAACATGAGTGCAGCCAGGCTCTGAGCATCTCACAGGTAGTTTGTCCTGCCAGGAGCACATTATCAACTCTGATGGGCTGGGTGTGATTCTCTCAATTTTCTCAGAGATATCATTAGCCATGTTTGTGACTGGAGATGTCAAATGCCTTGATTTGACTGCAAATCAATGGCAGTGAATATAAGATAAAACATATTTTAATTTCATTCACACACGCGCACAAAAAAGATTATAATCATGAATATGTGGTCGACGTTCTTGGTCTAGAAAACAAAAATTGATTAAGATGCTATCAGTAAAGTCAAAACACCATTAATAACTTGTTAAGAATGAAAGTAAATGTAGGGATTTTACCCTACCTAAAATCAGCAAATTTATAAACAAGTATTCATAAAAAAAAGGAAGATTTTCCTGACGAAATCTTGATTTAGATAGATCTATCTATATACGCCTAGCCCTAGATCTAGATCTAGTTCCTTGCTTCAATCAAGTGTCACAAGTTTCTCCGGTACAATCTACTTAAAAATTACTAAAAACCTTAATCTGAATTAGATTTCTAAATCTAGAGATCTAATCTAGATCCTATCTTTTGCGAATTTACCTTACGCGGAGAAAGTCAGAAACTGTTGTCAGGAATATTCTTCCAAGTAGTCAATCCATATTTTGAAATAAAATTGCAGTTTAAAAGATGGGCTAAATTATAGGTAATCGATCAAATAATTATTTTGAAAAATCTATAGATATATATTGGTGCCTAGATCTAGAATTCTAGATTAGATCTAGATCTAGATCTAGATATCTAGCTCTGTCCCTTGTCTAGTGTTTACTCGGATCGATAGAATCATACATCAACACTAACAGAAAGCAGAGTTGTGGTTCTTGTCGTGCAAACAACAAGGTCGTCCTTTACGTAGTTCTAGTTTTGAGCAGTATAAAATTGTATATCTTCACCTTGGTGTAGGTGTATGAAAGAATTAGGAGAAACACAATCCAGCTAGATTCTTGATGGAATAGGGGACTCTGCTTCATTCTAAATTTAATTCGTAAACTAACTCCAAATCAAAGCCTTTTTTTCGATTTTCATATGCCTGGATAAGTAAATTTACGTCTTAATTTATTCGTTTTTCAAAGCAAATCTAACATGTCATATCTTCAGACCAATGCACTTTCCCATGCAAGGAAAGTTCGGAGTCTTTATAAGCAGGCTATTCGCACTTTGCAGTCTCATTATGAGTGCTTTGACAGGTAAAAATGCGGGGAACATTTATTAACGATTATCTAGATCTAGCTTTGCATCTGATTTTAATTCTAGGTGTATCTATGAAGTCATCATTATTATTATTATGGATCTCATCACATCAGGTACCTTGCCTGGAACAGACATTTACCGGCAATCAGTTGCCTCTGTCTTATATTATGGTTTTAATTAGTGATCGCTTGAGATTAGCCTCTTTCAGTACCAAGACTTTTTTTCTGTCCATGATACCCTCATCATCGTTCTGATGAACCACATCTCTACTGCCTCTAGTTTTTTCTCTATTTCTTTGTTTATTGTCCAACACTCCCTACCAATCACCACACAAAAGTACTTACCATATATATATGTTTTAATTATACCCTTATTTTGACAATTTTTCATACTCATGTTTCTGTTTGCCAGTATTGGTTTCATTTTTTGGAATGTATCTTTGGTCATGGCTATTCTTGTACTTATTTCACTTGTGCATCTGCCATCTGATATGATCAGGTAACCTAGATTTGAATATTGTAACTTGTTTGATTTGTTTGCCTTTGCTAACGAGATTGCACTTGGGGTTAGAGGATTTCTTTGAGATGACCAAACCTTCTGGTTTCTTTACATTCAGAGACAGGCCCATTCTTTTGCTCTCTAACACTACAGTATCTAGAAGTTTTTGGAGTTGTTTGCCAGATTCTGCTATTAAAACTGTACTACTTGCATACATACCTGAGATTATTAAGATTCTGTCCATTTATTTTTAAGCCTGAAATACGATCAAGATTCCTTTGAAAGATTATTTCACTACATAAGTTAATAAAGATCAGGAGGCATTACACATCCCTGCCTCACACCTCTGTTGATGGGTTTGAAATCACTATGTTCTCCTTCAATTCTTACAGATGCAGTCAGATCCCAGTAAAATTTCTAATTACTCTCGGATCTTTCCCATCGATGTCAAATTTCTCCTGCATACAAAACAGCTCCACATGTCTTACTTTGTCAAGGGCCTTAGAATAATCAATGAAACAGAGGTGGACATCTTTTTGCATTTCTATACACCTTTCCATAAGCATTGACAAAGTGAACATTGCATTTCTAGTCCCTTAATCAGGCATAGAGCCAAACTGATTTCTGGTCTTACTCTTAGACTCTTGCGCATTCTATGCATTAAGACACGTAACAGAATTTTTGCAAAGTTGCTCAGTAAACTTATTGTTCTATGAAGTTCACATTCTGTTGCTCCTGGTGTTTTAGGCAGTACTATAAAAACAGATTTACAAAGATCCTCTGGTATTGTACCACTATATTTTTATTGCATTTTAAAGAAGTTTTGTTGTCAGATCGATTCCTAAATTATCGAATGCTTTAATTATTGGTATATTATCTGGTCCTGTGGGTTTTCCATTTTTCTTTGCCTTTATTGCTGCTTCTTCCTCTTCTTTGAGGATAGTTGGGTCTTCTATGTTTTTCTCTATTTTGCCTTTTTTGCACCTATCATCTTTAAAAAGATCTTCAACATATTCTGACCATCTCCTCAGTATTTCCTTCTTTTCCATTAACATTGTTCCATCTTTTAATTTGCAGCAGCTATGGCTACTGCATATGATTTTCTTACCACTGATGTCCTTAATTTTAGCATGCATAAATTTTCGATGCAAAAGTTGGGAATGAAAGAGTAGAAGATTTTGTTGGGCCCAGTGGCGTAGGGACTGTAAATGAGCTTGGACGTAGGCTTTGAATGGTACCAAATCAATGATTTTACCATTACAAATACTTAATATCAAACCACCCTAGGCGACAGTGAACTTGGAAGAGCCCCACGGATAGAAGTAGAAACAAAATAGATTACATCCTCATTTAGAAACGATTCCGAGGAGAAATGCCGTCAAAACATCGAAATCACTGCTGGGAGCCAACTGTGATTCAGATCATATTGCAGTAATGTGTAAACTTCAGATAAAACTTATGAAATTAAGAAAAGCAAAGGCTAATCCTAAATACCAAATCGACTTACTAAAATCTGATGAAAAACTAAGAGACAAAATTGCTATAGCTGTGCATAACAAATAAAGGAAACTCTAAATTATATCTCAGAAATAGAAGAATTATGGTCAGAAATGAAAAATTCATTTACCAAAGACATAGAGAAAAACATTCTCAACAAAGATTTTTTAAAAAAAGAGCATAAATAAAAAATGGATAATCAAAGAAATCTTCGATTTAATGGAAAAAAGGCGCAAATAAAAAATTATGGATCTAGATCTAGGTAAAACTAAATAGAGTAGGACAGTAGGTCTCCTAGTCTCTATAAAATTGGCCAGGCTTCCTAAGGTGCACACTAGAGAGAAGAAAACCTATGGACTTTGGACTGCTTTTCAAGTTGTCATATATCACAGTATGAGCACTGAATAATTTGAAAAAGATGTCATTTTGCATCACCTGCCTATATTTGAATTTACCAAAATGAAGCAGTTAGCCTCAAATATTTTTAAGGACGGACAGCCCATCAGTCTACATGTATTATAAAGAGGTTTATGGTTAAATTTTAAAGCAGTTTATAAAGAATTGGGTTGAAAAATATAATGAAAAAGAGTGTGTCGCCGATACTCAAGTTCTAACACACACATTATTGTAAAATAGAACAAAAATTGTGAAGTCTAGATCCAGATACCAAACTATGTGTCTGGATAATCTGGGGACAGGCCCACCAACTTCTAGATCTACCTTCACGAGCTATCGATGAAATGAAGCAGCCATAGGCCAAATTATATATGAACAATGCCAAAACCTACATCAATCTATGTTTTACTAGGAGATGTTTATATATTAGGGATCAGATCTAGATTCTAGTAATTTTATCAAAGTCGATCATGAGTATGATGAATCATATAAATATAGGCTTACACGTTGAGTTACAATTTTTACATTTATAATGCATCATAAATTATAAATATCATTTTGCAAGTTCTCTTAATCTTATCCTGGTGGTGGTCCATAAAGTCTATACGTAACATATTTTTTTCTTAACCCATGATCAGTGCATCTCAAGTTTTATGGATATGTTACTATATATACTATCAAGCAGGCATGCCACTTATATCATGCCCTTGGTTTGTATTGTTCTATAACATGGTTTGGCCCACCACTTCCAGTACTTGTGTACATCATGTTCGGAAGAAGACAAATAAATTTTTTTAGTCCATTTTCTGGTTTTCTCTTCATATTGATTATTATATTTTTATTCTTACTAAATTTTTGTAGGATTTTGCTGGTTACTTTACTAATTTAACGAGGAAATGGTTAGCAGTTTTGTCAATTAGATCGGCTCTCATTTGATCTTGCTCATAATGCTTTTTAAAGGCAGAAATGCATAAAAATGTTACAAGTGGAAAATCAGTGTTGAAATCATGCAATTTATGTATCACTTTCTCAAATTCAAAACTGCCTCATGTGAACATGAAAGTTTTCCTGATCATAGATTTGAGCTATGCTACAGATTATTGATTGCACTTAAAGCTAAAGGTTTCTGTCATTCAATCTTGTCTATTGCCAATTTCAGATATGAGTTTCGCTACCAGGCTGTGTTGATGCGAGCCAGGTTTGATGAACACAAAGATGAAATGGACCTTAGGAAAGCCAAAAAGCTACTGTTAGATGGGCAGCGAGAACTGTTTCTGAAATCTCATCCTCAGCCGATAAAATGTAAGATAAGAAATCGATACTTCAACCATTGGTAAAAGCAAATCCCAAGTTTTCCTTTTACTCATGCAGATGATTTTAAATACCACTTAAAAATCAAGAACATATGCTTTTTAATTTGGTATGACCGAGTTGTCAGATGCGAAAACGAGAATTTTTATTTTTACACTTTCAAACTAGCTCAAAAAAAGTTTTAAAAATGTTTTGGACATGGGGTCAAGAGCGGGGAGGATAATCATGATTCAGGTCAATAAAAAATTTTTGAGCAATTCAGGCTTTAAAAAGAATTATATGGCACAATTTTTGTCACAGTAAATATTGCATTTTATAATGCATGCTAATTTAATGTGTCTCAACTAATCACAAGTCCCAACGTTAAATTTTATGTGATTGATATAACCTGAAACTTCATTGTGTGACTTTTGCAATGGTGAAAACTGGATCCATGTGTATTGATTCTGGGCCAAAAAATTATTTGATTAGCTTAAAAGGCATTTTCCACTAGCAAAAAGTGTTTATTCTTGTAACATGCGATTACTCAAAACTTATCTCAAGACGTAGGAGAAAATCAGAGTGTAGGCCACATTATGTTTTAGACTGATATATTTTAATTTTTTTTTTTTAATGTAATAACATATATCTCTTTATTTTGCTTTTACTTGTCACACATGTAATATTTCACAAAAGAGAGGCAACCAGTGTGAATAAGTTTGTTTTTTCTTTCCCTATTCTATCAAATTATAAGTGAGTTTTAAGAGTATACCTTTTAACATTTATAACATGCAAAATGGTCTAGTGCAAAAGTATTCATAGCAACCATGTGAATGACTTGCTCTGATTGCCTCTTCATTAGCATGGCAATTTGTGGAATCATTCAAAGAGTCTGAGATCTTTTTGAATCTTTAAAAGACTAGTTTTGCATAAAACTTGTACATAAATGTAAACTGTTTTATCCACAGTTACAGAATCACCCGGAGGTGTTGCCTTTCAAAGAACTTCACCACCTCCAGATTGGGTAGGTCTAAGAGTGATTGTAGTTGTACTGAAATTGATCTGACATTGTATTTTTCACAGATATGTATTTTTGTTGTCTCTCAGGCAAAGGTAAATTACAGAGTCTGCCTTTTTTTTCTCAAAATCATTTCAAATGCTCTTAAATGTAGGGCAAAGATTAAAAAATTCAAGACGAAAAAAAGTGATGGCAAATGTTTGTGTAGTGCATCCAATGAGTGTATTCAAGAACACACAAAAAAAAAAACTATACTGGCACTAAGAGATGTTGGTTCTGTTGTTATTGATCTGATGGGTTTTTTTTTTTCTTTTATGTCATGTGTAAAGTTGTACAGACTTTTTTGCCAAAATGTAGAATATATTGGCCTATGTTAATGCTCACTAAGTCTGATTATGTGACAAGATGCTTTGCATTCAAATATAGTGGAACCCATTTTTAACGACAACTATTGCTATAATGAAAGATTTTAAAAGCCCCTTTTTTATCAATATTTGGGTGATATAGTTTATTTTTGAAATAATGAGTTTAAGAACTGCTTTTGGTTATAAGGATAACAAAATGTGGAAATTTTAAGAAATTTCCTTTGCCTACAATCTCAAGCACGAAACTTTACTTGCCATAAAATAGGCCTAGATCTAAGTGCTTTGTCTATTACCTGATAGTATCAAAGTTAAAGATGCCGAGCATCATGCTGTGCCCCTTTTCCCCATAGCCCCCCTTACATTTCACTATGCTAAGCCTAAACAGTTCACACGCCCAGGTCGAGACCAACCCAACCCCTCAAGCTTAACCTATGATAAGTCAGCACATGTGCCAGATAGCTGTGTGTAGCACATGCTTTGTGTCAGTTAGGGAACTTAGTAAACCTACTTTGTCTCCCAACTTTGTGATAAGGCAGTGCCAAGAGGGTGGGGGAACTGTGGAAATACTTGGAATAAGGATGGGTTGTCATTGTGTTGAGTGGGTGAAGAAAGTTAAGTAACAAGAGGGTGGAGAATCACTAGGCCTACATGAATCGGCTAGAGGAAGGCAGGGGGAGCATCATCCTAGCGTATATTCATTATCTTCCTCCCCTTTCCATTGTTGTCATTTACTCTATCTATGTTTTAGACTGTATTCTGTTCTATGACTACAGCATTAAATAAAATGGAAATGGTTATTATTATTCTTATGCATGGGAGATAATCATGAAAATGATTAAGGTTGCCAGCGTTTACCTATTATTCATTTGAATAAAAGAATCCTATTTAATCTCTTCTCTGGCAACTGCAACACCCCTTGCTATAACAACACTGTATATTAAGAGCAAAAGTTGTTGTTATTACTTAGTTCCAGCGTAATGTGATGAGGGATACATGTAACAGTAGAACTTCGCTACAACAGGACCCATAAGGGTGTGGTGTACAGTCTTGTTATAAGCAAGGCCCGTTGTAAAAATAAAAGGAAGATAATCCTTGAAACGGCACCTTACTAAAATTATCTCCCTTTAATAAGCAGCTATTAAACGTGACCCTTGTGTACATAGTATATATACTATTATATTATTCCATTGCATAGTGTGTGTGTTTGTGATTTGTTTTTGTCTGACTATACTTTTTGGTTTGTGGGGGTTTTTTTCCTTGTATTTCTTTTGTGTGGTGTTTTTCTTCCCTTTTTTAATATTTTTTTTTTTTAAATAGGAGTGGTAGGCTACATTATGTATTGATGTGAAACTGAAGTGGGTCCAGAACTTGGTGTTTTACATGCTTGGTTAAACCAAGTATGCAAACAGCGATCCAATTCCTTATAGCTTGTTGTTTTCTGTCGCTTCCGATCAAGTTGAAAGTCGCCTTTGGTGAGGGCTGACATGATAGCATCCTTGTCTTTCAAGAATGTATAAAGTGTTACTGACAAAATCTCATATAATCTCGACAGATCTGGGCTGTACTTTCTTGTCCACCTCCTCAGTGATTTGGCCTTTTATTCCAAAGAAAAACATTTCCTTTTTCTTGAATCCATGCTGGATGAACACAGGCTGAGAGTAGACAGCAATCAAACGTAGGCTTAGAAATTGAGATCTAGAGACTGAGAGATAAGAGGCAATTTTGCTACACACTGGATCTAGATCGATGCTCTCTTTGTTCACTGAGTGACAACCAAAATGGTGTAATTGAGATCTATGTAGGCACTGAACGAAATAGACGCACCCCAAGGACTTGAAAAGTTGAATATGCCCACTCTTTTCCTCACCAGCCCCACCCCCTGTCTCTTACAGTACCAATCACACAAAATGACAGCCACAGTCACACACGCCTCTTGCTAGCCTACAGCTGACGCACCATTCATAACTCAGTCCCATGCCTTTTTGCCAATCCAAGTCACCGGCATTGCATCATTCTCTTTCATCCCCCAATGCGCAAGGTGTTCATTGGCTAATATTTTGAATCAAAGTACCGAAACAGACATGGCTTATCTCCTTTGCATCAATACCGATGTTAATTTAGATTAATTCCGGAGCTATAGTGCGTATCATAAATGTATGTGTAGGCCTAGGCTTAGGCCTTTGAACAAAGCTGGGTCCCGCTGTAGGCAAGAGCGGAAATAAAATGTAAAGGATATATAAGGGAAAATAACAGGTTTATGTCAACATCCCGTTGCATGCAAGGTCCCATTGTAGTTAAGCTCTACTGTACTAAAGTGATCTAATTGTCTGATTGCCTTTTTGTGACTTGAGATCACATTGAAATCAAATTTGCCAGGCATCTGAGGAAGAAATCTTTCTGCCTTTCTTAAATTTTAAGTTAAATACACGTCCAGATTAGCTTCCTGTCCCCAACAACCAGGTGTGTGGAACGGTGTATATATTCTTGAACCTACTTTATGAGTAAAATGAGATTCTCAGTGTTATGTTCTTGTTATGACTTTAAGTCTAGAACACTTAATAAATAATTTTAGAGACGGTACGCGAACTACTGGACATGAAGCAAAGAAGATCAGTTGAACAACTCTGTGTCAGATTTATTACGTAAGAGTACGTCACAATGATGCCAACTTGCCATTTCACATAATAGGCCAAATTACATTATATGATCAATATTACTAACATCTCCCTTCTT
>BLXT01003662.1:180483-191489 GCA_019648995.1 Plakobranchus ocellatus
GGGGGGGTTGAACTTTGGTTCAAACCGTTGATTTGTTCATACACAGCCTGAGATAATGGTGCATGTGGCTGACCGCAAGTTAGTTTGTCCCCTGGGACTGATAAGAGGGGGCGGGCCAACTTTTACCAGAGATGGTTCGCCTAACTTAAATAGCATTTAGGAGATAAAATTCTACACCATACTAAAGACCAGTCCAAATGAGTTAAAAGTCACATTTTGAAAGTTTTATACCATTGAAAATGATTGAAATGGCAAAGAAACTTCATTCTGTGAGGCGGAAACTGGATAGGGCTATATTGATTGTGATCAAAAAAGATATGAGATATTTTAGGTTTTGAAAAATAAAGCACCATTAAGAGGGAAAAAAGGACATAAAAATCACAAAAGTATTATATGTGACATCCAACTGAATAGGACTGATCTAAAAAAATATGTCAAGCTGCAAGCCAAGCCTTTAAAGTTGTCAAAGATAGTCTTTATTAATAGGATAAAAAAACTTGATTTTTTCTTTTTTTTTTTTTTTTTTTGAGTGTTATATTTATGGCCAACATATCAAACCTAAGTGCTGTTTTGCGAATAGGGATTTCAGAGGTTTGATATGCTTGCCATCTATATGCAGCATGCAACTCAATAGGATAGACATCTATTGACATCTTTCTCTGATAATTACATTTGTGTACATATTCACTTTCTTTAATGCTTTCATTTTGAGCTGCATTTTTATCTCCCACTTTTTCTTTTCCGCAACCTTCCAGCTCCTAGATGTGTGGCACCCACTGGAGAAAGCTCAGTACCCAGAATATTTTGCCCTGCGTGAGATAAGGAAAAAAGAGTACATTGAGAGATGGGAGAGAGATTTTGGAAAACCTGACTCAGAAATAAGCCATTAGTCTGTGCCTGTGATGTTCCTTTATTGATTTATGCCTCTTTACATATTAAAGAGTGTGAAAGTTATTGATTTTTATATGAATAAAGCTGGCTTAACAGTTTGCTAATATGTTTTGGCTTTTGGTTAAAGTTACAAGACATGTCTAGGTCTATTTTTGATAAAAGTTGATTAAGGCAAGAGTAATAAGGGTATTTCCAATTTTATAAAATATTGTAGATGACCATTATAATGGAATCTATGTGTAAAAATATTAATTTAATATTTTAAAATTGAATTTGTGTGCAGATGTTTATTGAAGCCAATGTAGATTTCATGCTAATTTGTTGAGGGAACTAAAACATTAAGGGTCGTTTAAGACTTCTTGTAAAGAGGTAAAGTTTGGAATGAAAACTCAAATGTTTTAGGTTCAAAACCTTCACTAAATTTTTTTTTCTGTTTCATGTAGTTTAGGTCCGGGTTGTATTTTGTTGGAGGAAATGAGCATGTTTATGACCCATTCATAACCTCTTTCCTTCTTTTCTTTTTTTTTTTTTATTGATGATCTATTCTAGAAATAGAGAATTAAAATGTTATTAAAGTCATGAAGTTTGTTTTTAAAGTTGTGTATGTGTGGATAACTGTTGTTTATGAAAGTGGTTGAGATTTTTTTTTTGTTGAGGTCTTTGCTTATTTTCGACAGTTTCAGAAAACCTGTATAAGAATTTTATTTCATTAACATAATATTTTAAGATAAAAGAGTGCAAATACAGAGCTCATCACCATTAAAGCCCTGTTATCCATCCATTATAACAAAGGCAGGCAAAAGGCCAAAATTTATTCACCATACTATAGTATTAGAATCAATGCATGCCGGAATTGTTTTACATCTTCATTTTTTGCAATGCTAATTGTGTTTCATGTTATCCGCCTCTGTATATGTATAAGAATAACAGCAGGTCCTTTTCTCAGAATAGTTGAAAAAAAGACAATGCAATAGTTTCACACAAAGAAAAAGGAAGGAAGAAGAGGAAAAAGAGATCAAGAAAAAAGGAGTGAAAAGAGGAAGAACAAAAGACAAGGAAAAAGGAGGCGAGGAAAAGAGGAAAGAAAAAAAAGAGAAGAACTGAAAAAGAAAGGAAAAATAGTTGAAGTAGTGGTGTAGAAGCAGCAGCAGTACTAATAGTGCATGTAGTACTTGGTACAAGAGATGTCCCAAAAGTAGTAAGAAAATGTTGATAGCTTTTGAAAGGCTCAATAATTTTCATATCGATAAATTGCAATCCTGAGATGTTTTTTGTACATCCTTGACACACAATTTTAGTCTCCAACTCTCCAACAGAAAGATTGTATGATGGCAACTCCCATTGAAGGCACATCAAATCAGAGTTGTTCACTTGTTTACATGCCCAAGGAAAAATGAGACAGAAATTTATAGATAAATTGTTGCAACTTTCCTTACTCAATGCAGGCCCCACCATTCTAGAGGATGAGATTCGCTTGGGGTGCCCATCGATTCAAGGAAAAACGTCGCTGTGGAAAACTCGTTAAGCATTACAGGCGGTTTAAAGTTTATGAAGAGCAGTACTCATAAAATTATCTTCAAACAGTTGAATTATAGAAAGGTTTAGGCTAGGTGGGTTCTGAAACATTTACAGAAGAGCACAAGACACTAATAATCAACATTGCCCTAATCCCTCTGGATTTCTGATAGAGAAATGTTGATGGGTAAATGGGACCAACAGTTCAACCTCATGGTGACTTTCCTTCAGGTGTATGAAGATAATTTTCCTGAAACACTAATCAAGGCAAGTGAAATGTGGGTACGTCTGAGAGTGAGACAAAGAGAGACTCCATGACTCGGAAATGTCCATTGTCTCTAGTATCAAAAAAGTTCAAAGTGCAACATTCAGCAATATCAAGGTCATGGCTTGTGCATTCTTTTTTGCTGAACATTTTGCCTCAATGCTTCCTGTTGCTGTGAAACATTGGATCAATTAAGGCAAACAGTGCACCCTAAGCGACAAGGACTTCTGAGATAGGGTGTGACGCTTCAAGTTCAATATGACCAACACCCCGTACTGCAAGAATGATCATCGATTTCTTCAGCAATATGATGGAAAGTACAAACATGTACAATGCATTGCCTTACCGAGCTCATAGTCTTTACCTTGTAGTCTATTACCTCTTCGCGTCTTACAAGGGCCATCAGGGAGGCCAGAAGTTTGATAAATGAGATAGCCATGTTGAAGAAGTAAAAGTTTGTTTGCGACACTTGACGTCAATATTCTTTTTTTTTAGACAAGACATATATTCACTTCCCTCAGAAATGCATGGAATGCCATAGGGACTGATGAAAAATAGACGAGATATTGGCATCTTGCGTGTAACAAGTTTGAACTGGGTCCAAGGGTCCAATGCAATTTCCTATTATATTTCATTTATTATGTTTCGCATTACTTTTGGGAGAATCCTTGTAGTGGCAGTAGTAACAGCAGAAGCGGTAGTGGTAACTAGTATAAGTAGTAGCAGTGTATCATGTGTGTAACAAGTTCGAATCGAATACAAGGATTCAAGTAAAAATTTCTATTTTATTTAATTTTGATTATGTTCTGCATTACTTTTGGGACAAGCCACTACTAGCAGTTGTAATACTTATAGTAATGCATAGCAGTAGAAGTAGTAGTTAGAGGAATAGTAGTAGTAGTAAGTAGCAAAACTTCAGTGAAAAATCATCATTCCTCAGAGAGACAACAAACAAAAAAATATAAATTTTTGAGGAATACTGAAAATTAAAGAAAGAAAAGTTTTGCTTTAAGAAAATAAATATGGACAAAAATATTGATAAAAAGACCTCTGGGAAAACTTTTTCGCCCACAAAATACAATTCAAGCATTGGTTGTGTCTGAAAGGGAACTTTTAACACTTGTTTTAGCTTATACCATTGAAAAAAAAAGTTTGACCCCAAATTTCAAAAGAATTTAAGAATGATAGCCATCAAAGAAATGTGGGGGCATTATCATGTTATTGCTGCAAAGCACAAGCTAATTGTGAAATGAACAGAGAGAAACAAATCAAATAAAATCAAAATTCAAATAGGGCCTACTTGATACACATAACTAAGAAATAGTCTATTGTAAGAGAAGAAATATGTAGAGAATAACAACAGCAAAAGGCTCGTTGCATAAAATACGAACATTCTGAAAAAAAAATAGTGCAACGATCATCAATGTCGACAAAATCAAGAGTTAATTTTTTTTCTTTTTTTTTTTTTTTTTACCTACATTTGGTGAAAACATTATCATGGCTGCAAGAGAAGAACATTCACGAGAGAAACCATGAACATTGTGAGATGGCAGAAATATGGTTTTGAGAAATGGATCAATAAAAAAAAATCTGAATTATGAAACAAATTGCTTACCAAAAAACGGCCATTAGTGTTTTAATGGTGTTGAAATACAAAAGCAATAGTAATTTATATTTTAAAAAAAAGCTACATGTATCTTGAAATATGTATGAAAAAATTTTTTTTAATTTTAATTTGATTTGTATTGTACAGCTTCAAACTCCAAGCAATTCATATCTCTCTGTCTCTCTCTCTCTCTCTCTATCTATCTATCTATCTCTCTCTCTCTCTCTCTCTCACTCTAATAATATATATATATATATATTATATGTATACAGCTCTCTCTCTCTGCATAATATAAACAATATTTATAATTATATATATATATATATATATATATACATATAGACAGAGAGATAAGGACATTAATTAAGGTAATTGATTTGCAATATATAATGTACATAATATGCACAATGGAAAAAGACATGAAATATGATAATTAAGTTTCCCAAAAATTTATTTACACTCATTTATCCTGCCATATTGGATATCCCTCCCCTGCTCCCGTTTTAGTAATGAATACATGTATTTAAAAAAACCATTGTACTTCATTTTATCCCTTTGAAGCATGAGAAAGGGCAATCATTTTCAAAGATATTAAATGCCATTTCAATGCACAATTTCTTTTATTCCTTTTGCTGTGAAATATAAAGTTGTTGACATGAACCCTTTAAGAAGATATTTTATGCGTTCATGATCTTTGTCTTTGGCAGACTTACTCAACCAGAATACAAATGTATGAGAATGTTATTGTCAAAATAAAAATATCTCCCGCCAATGCACATACAGTCTGACGATACAACAGATTACTGATAAGTCGATGCCCGCTTGGAGGATTTTGAAACTTCAACGTATCTTTGCATCTACTCATTGTTTTCCACACAGTGGAGAAACTTAATCTCTAGCAAAATGCATTTTATTTTTAAGGGCGGACAAGCTAGTTCAGGAATTAGATTTGAAGAACACTTCAGACCTTTGAAAACATCAAAAAGTTTTCAGCAGGCTTATTCAAATGAAGTTAATTTCTTTGTATAGAAAATCGTTGGAATTTGACTGGAATTAGGTACAGATAAATGGAGATATTATGAATTTTTGTTTGTCCGCCTTTTCAAAATAGATTTTGCTTCTTCCAAATTATTGTGAAATCTTCTATGGCATTGTTCATCACACTAGCAACAGTAGTTCATAATGTCCCAAAAGTATGAGGTTTCTAAAAGAGGATTTAAAGCTTCAGAGGTTGGTGGATATCACTGATTATGACTTTACTTTAATAAAAGAAATACACATGTTGGGCCTACCAAATTTTCTTGCAAAATGCATCAAAACAAAATAGAACATAACTTTGCGCTTTTTTGGTTCCCTGAACGAAACTAGGCCCTGTATATTTAGGCTATCATTGTATTTTTATATTCTACTAATTCCCATTCTCATTCCATCCAAAACTCTTTGTTATCAGTGTGACTGTAAGGTATGCAATGAATGAGGCTTGTAAAGTTAATGAGTGGCAAGGACTAAGAGTCACTGCATGTGCAATTGGCGGCGTGGTCTGCTCCGTGCACCTGTTGATGAGAGGAGAAACTGTCACAGGGACAGGAAACAGAGGTTACAATCGCATGACACAAGCATAAAAGATCTGTCCTAATTTGAATGTCAGACCTATTATTGGAGATGCTCCTTTTTTCTCTCGTTCTTATTTATAAAACATCGAATTGTGCCAAGAACAGTTTTAAGAGAAATAGCTTTGTGCATGTTCAATTGAAGCTATCGGTACTATTATCTTGTTTTGAATATTTGATAGTTATATATTGCATCAAAACTGGATTGAATGTATGTATGTATTAACACAGGTCAGTTTTATCTTTTTTTGGTCCTGTGGTAGATGCATCATTTTAAGAGTGAGTCGTAAACATGAAAAACAATAACTGGACTATAGTGGGTTATTGATATGTCGATGTCTGTAAGGGATTAAAAATAACATCGCATTATGTATACATATCTGATCTTTAAATAAAGTAACATTTTTTTTAGCTCAAAACATTCTAGAAGTGTAAGATCTATATATCCGTATAGCCTACGTTTTTTTTTTTTTGTTTTTGTTTTTTTGATTTTTTGGGTTTTTTTTTAATCATTATTAATATTATTTCAACTCACCAATCCACAGTTCTGAGAAGTTGGTAAGGTTCATAGGTGCCTGACACAATTTTGCCGCTATTGATCGCCACAAAAACCTCTGATAAAGAAATGCCTGCGCATGTCAGGTTGCGTGTACCTTCAGGTCTAACCTGTATTGTGGTCATCAAATCAATACATGACTGCCAATTGAGTTTTTGAAAATTAACAACTTATTGCTATACCTTTGTTTACACATTTTTCTAAATGCGGGGCTTATGTAACTATTTTTCAATAGTGCTAGAGCGGCAACAGCCCTGCAACGGTTAGTTCTGGTCTGGACTATAATAATAAGTAAGCAATGTATAGTGTTTCGTGTGATCTCTTTATCTGTATTATCTAAGCTATCTGACTCTCATGTCATCTCTTTACCTCTATTGGCTATACTATGTGTCTCTCATGTTATCTCTTTACCAGTATTATCTGTGCTATCTGACTCTCACGTTGTCTCTTTACCTTTATGGGCTATGCTATGTGTCTCTCATGTTTTCTCTTTACCAGTATTGTCTGTGCTAGCTGTAGCTCTCTCTCTCTCTCTCTCTCTCTCTCTCTCTCTCTCTCTCTCTCTCTCTCTCTCTCTCTCATGTTATCTCTTTAGCAGTATTGTCTGCACTTATGATCTCTCATATTTTCTCTCTACCATTATGTCCCGGCTATCGATTTCTCGTGTTGTCTCTCTTGCGGTTATAATTGCCTGTGCTATCTGCCTCTAATGTTGTCTTTCTAGCAGTATTGTCCGTGCTGTCTGTCTCTTACGTTGTATCTCAATCTGTCTCTAATGTTGTCTCTCTTTCAGTATTGTCTGTGACGTCTGTCTCTCATGTTGTAACTCAAGTAGCGCTACCTAGTATCTGTGCTACCGATCTCTCATATTGTCTTTCCACCAGTATTGTCTATACTTATCCGTCTCTCGTGAAATTTTCTATTGCAGTGCTCATCACACCAGCATCAGAAACTCATAATGTCCCAAAGGCATGAGATTCGCAAAAGAAGATTTTTGAGCTTATACAAATTTGAGGTAGGTGAATTTCGCGGATCATATTGTCACTCTTGCCTGTATTACGTACCAGTCTCTCATGTGTGTCAATCTAGCAGTATTGCCTGTACTACATGCAACAGTCTCTCACGTTGTCACTTTACCAGTGTTGATGTACTACCAATCTCTCATGTTGTCACTCTACCCTTATTGCCTATGCTAACAGTCTCTCATGTCGTCACTCTACTAGGATCATCTATAACGCTACCGAGTTCTCGCGTTTTCTCTCTACTAGTATTGTCCGTTTACAAGTTTTCTTTGGGTGTCCGACCAACACTTTTGTCTGCATTACCACATTGAATAATTTTTGTATTTAGAGATGAAGCTGTTGTTTTTTTACCCCTTTATTTTGATAATTGCTATTTTACATCTCTTCCCTTTTTTCTGGTGATTGAACATACCCCTTAACTGGTAACTTCACGTAATTCAAGAATATTGAAATAGTTGGCTTACAAGCTCGTCCAGAAACATGAAGGTGCATTGATAGGGTGTTTTCAAAAAAGAAACAAAAGAGTTCTTGTTCGGTTGTTCCCACAAAACATCACACTCCGGCCTGTTAGACAGTTCGTTCAGAGGCAAGTGTCTCAGTTGCGTGATATCATCTGGTGAAAGGCTGGCGGAGGACGAAAGTAGAAACAGTTATTCATTAAAATTAATTTCTAACTGTATATGTATACGATTATATGCAGGAAAAATTAAAGTCATTGTGGGCAAAGCAGCCTCGGTCACATTAAATACTTTTGGATAGGTTCTGGGCTGCCGATGTAGCAGATATCATGCTTTTGGATAGATATCAAGCTGCCAGAATAGCAGCTCCCACAACTTTGGATAGGTTTGGGTTTGTCGGAGTAACAGCTGTCACATCTGGATACATTTTAGACTATAGGAGTAGTAGCATTCTTCCTTATTTATAATCTGCTGTGTGCATCAGTTCTCCTGTCCTGCATTATCTGGTTTGTCCTGTGTGCTTTCTGCCTTGAACAGAAACTCGCGAAGTGTCCGATCCTTCTGTATTGATGTTAAAGCTTTCATGATTATCTCCGTAGCAGATATCTTAGTGACGCATTTGGAAATTGGCTGGTGTTTGTATGTATGTGTGTGTGTTTGTGAGTGTATTTGATGTTATTCTGCGTGTACTTAGGCTACAGTTTATTTATAATTTATTTACATACTTTCCTATGTTTGTTACTTTATCCTGTCAAGATAAACAGAAGATAGGGACTTTCAGGCTGGGCGTGTTAGAAGTTGGATTATAAGATATTATTTAAATGTCTCTTAAAAAGCATTTTCTGTGCGCCTCATGGAGCTACTACGTTTATAATTCACTGCGCTAACAAGCACCTCTCCATAGTGTGATTATCATTCAACGAACGTCTGGACTGAATGAGAGAATTCTTTTGATGTTGAAAGAAATTTTCTTCAACCACCAGAGCATCCACAAAATCCATAAACTTATTATTTTATTTGTTTCCTCGAGTGCGGTGTTGTATACTTTTCGAATTTTTTGTGTTGAAAGATTATCTTTTCTTTTTCAAAGGATTATTTTACACAGTAGGCTAGAACATTATGGCTTTGCTATTCAGTTTATAGGATGATAATTTTCAGCAAATAAAAACTTGCAACCAGAAAAACAAATTACTTTCTCCAATAGTAACTACTAGGCCCACCTAAATCTGCTGGCGTTGCGGATATTAAAGGCGGCCATCTGGACTTGAGTGCCCGTCGTCTGCGTGAAGGCAAGGATTTGCTGCCTCGACGGTTCGCTCGCGTTGTTCACATATTGTTGATAGTAAAGAGTTTCAGCCTTGTGAATGAGGAGACCAAAAGAAGAAACCGTTGTTCGATCATTTTTGTAAATATATTTTGTAGAGAAAGTATAAAATGAATAGCTTTCACATTTAAATCATGCCGTGTAAATTTTTGAAAAAATAATATAAGACTATACAGCCTCGTAGTTGAATTCAGAAGTTTCTATTAATGAAAAGAAATAGTAAAGCACTTTGGAAAGAGCTTCCTCATTTACTATTATAGGCCAAGCTGTTTATTTCGGGGTCACTTTTAAAAAAGAATTTCACTACCGTCAACACCATCACTTTATGTGCAAGAGCTTCGAAGAAACCTGATTCTAAATGTTGACAGAAATAATATCGAACTAAATGAGACTGTATCAGCAGAAATTTCTTAACATCAAATTGATGGTTCCGGCGGTAACGAAATATTGAGTCTACGACAAAAACCGTTTTTCATCATCGTATTTTCATCGTGTCTGGATCGCTAAAAGTGGGTGGATTTGGATGTAATGAAAAGGCATAGGTAGGTGTATGCGTCATACATTGAATCCAATTTGTCCTTCTTATAAGAAAATTTGATGAATCTGATAAAAATCACCTGGCATTGGAGGAAAATTTATTATTCCAATGAGATTGTGTACGCATGCGCTAGTCCATTGACGAGCTCAATGAAATCTTTTTAAAAGTCATGAAGGTTTTTTTTATAAGGTAAATTCAACATTTACTTTATATTATAATAGAATCATGATGACAAGATTTAAGCTCTTTGGTTTTATTTTTGTTTTTTAATCTATCCGGAAAAGGGGATTTTTTGTATATATGTACACAGCGTGCAGATTTTAATCATTTTGAATACCCTCTCAGGCTTCAGGCTGTAGTAGGGCAAGCAAGCAGTTTTTGGGGGGTTTTAATACTAACACTGATGCCTGATCGATATCACTAACAAATAGAATCAATATTTTACAGAGATTATAAAGATAGGTCTAAATGTATTTAAAAAAAAAAAAAGTACCTTGGTGTCAAACAAAGGCAAGTTATTCAAGAATTTACTTTTACGCCCCATTGAAAAAAAAAACAACCTGAGAATAAAAACATCGAATACATTGTACTTTATAATGAATATGGCGAGCTTATGGTTTCTCATGGCAAACGCCTTCTGTGGCCTCTATCAAAAAAAGGGGGGAAAAGAGGTTTAATCACATCGAACAATTTGTTCTTTGCTCGACATGTGAACATTAACGTTACTCCTCTGAGTTACACTGATTTTACCAGCCTTGTAAATGTTTTCGAACTTGATGTTAAATAGAGAGGACCGATGCAGTGTGCATCAAGCATATACCCGACAAAGGTTTATGTCACCTTTGCAAACTTTCTTTCAAAACTGTTATTCTACTAAAGGTAGCTGCAGCAAAACTTTTTTTTTTCTTTTAAATTACAATCGTCTAGACACACAGTTCTATAGGTCCTACAGGTCGTAAAAAAGTAAACACTTAGCGTATCGTACCGGGTCCAGTGCTGGAACTTTGACCTGGACATAATGTAAATGCAACCAGAGATGTTTGTCTGTCAGCGACACATTGTTTGCTTGCTCTAGTCTCTGTGATATTGGTCAAAGTTACCAAACTCACCACTCAGCATAGAAGTTAGCGCTTGTAACAAAGACGGGGAAGCAGCTGTGGAAGTCCATAACGTACGGTATAAAGAAATGACACGGTTGAGTTTCAGATATTAAAGACTCAA
>BLXT01003662.1:203311-219670 GCA_019648995.1 Plakobranchus ocellatus
AAACCTGGGCTGAGCAGTCTCCTAGTATAATAGGTCTGTGGTGCAAAACGAACTGCTTTTTTCCCTCTGGTCTGCCCTAAAGTCTGGCAACTCTCCCAAAACTACCAGGGTTTTTTTTTCCTGCCACCGAGGCAACAAAATGAAGGTAAAATATTTATAAAAGAATGTGTAGTTTGCCTATGTGCGGATAACGTTAAGTAGGCGGTTATTTTTGTTCTATGACTGAGGAAGCCACAATAAAGGCATAACGTTCTGAAATTGGAATGTGCAGTTTTCTTCGTTTCCTATAATTAAAGGTTGGTGGTTATCTTTTCCTATTATCATTATATAAACAGCATTACCACCGTCTCGAGATCCTTCGATGTATTGAGGTTTGTTGCCGAGAGTTCTGTGCTTAGACTTTTCCGTATTATCAGGGGAAGGTAACACTTAAAACTTTCGCAAATGGGGAATTTCTCTGTCCTGATAAAGGTACAACGCCGAAACAGTTTTAGTTTCACATTTTTTCTAATGCCAATTTTTATGTAATTTTTTTTTTAATTAAAGTAAAATTCATTTTAAGAGGAAAGAACTTTCTACTTTTTCTGCCTCTGAATACATAAGAAACAACATGAGAAGCGAGTGAAGGAAATTTGACTTTTTCTTTTGAAGAGAGGAGTTGCGATAAGCTTGATGCTGGCAATATTGCGTTGCTCTCCCTCTAATATCAATTAATGCAAGGGGGAAAAACAAAAACAAAAAACAAAAAAACCAGATACATGTGTCTGGGATGGAACATTTTTTAAAACCCGGGCACTTAAAATCAAAGGCAAAGAAAAAAACCCAAAAAAGTTCTTTGAACAATTAATCAAAATAAAATTCTGGGGACTAAACTAGAAATAACAGATTGATCTAAACAACAGATAAAAAGAAATTGGAAGACGCGAACACCCTCACCTACATGGAGAGCATCATCACCTAAGAGGGAGAAGATGAAGACGTAGAAAAGCCTTGCAGGCTTTCTGGGATTATAGAGAATCCGGTCCTGCAAGTTTATTCAGGAAAATGCAAACATTACAATCTTCATTCTAACATAAAAGCAGTTTTACTGTGTGGATAAGGGACGCGGTGAACCAAGAAGACGCCATAAAAAAGTGTAGACTTTCAATACCAGACGCTTGAGGCGATTCACTTGAGTGACATTACCAGCTAAACACTACAGCTGCCGAAGGAAATGGAGATAAAAAGAAGTGTAATTGGGATTAATTTGAAACACTCTGGAGAAGTCCAGGTAGACTATAAACACAATGAAGAGCCTGTTTCGGAACCACCTAAACCGTAGATCCAAACGGAGACCATGTAAGATTATGTCAAGCGACATGAAGAAGGGGAAACTGAGGCAGAGATGAGAAACGTGGAAAGAACTGGAGAAAATCGAACAAGATAAGAAGGCATGAAAAGCTTTGATCGAGCTTTGATCGAGTACCTGTACTCATCAGGGAGCTGAGGGAGAAGAGGGAAAGGAAAGTCAAACAGTGACAAAATTCAATCAATACTGGTGTTAAAAGCATTTTTACAAAGTTACTATGACTCGTAATTACTTTTCTACTTTTTAATTTTTTTTAAAATCAATGCTGATAAGTAGAGCATTACCGATAGGATTCTTCTTTTGAGGGGCAGCAAACTAGAACGAAGGGTTCTATGTTGTCGATTTGAGATAGACACATTTTGCAACGGATTATTATGTTTAGCTCGAGATTTCCGAAGAGTTAAGATAAATATAAAAGAGCAAAATCGGGGAAAATCGTGAATCTTTATATTGCAAAGATTTTTTTAATCAATGATGAGGCAGTAGAGATGTGGTTTATCGGAAGAATGATGAGGATATCATGGACATAAAAAGTCAAATTAATTGGTACTGAAAGAGACTAATCTCGAGCGATCACTAATGAAAACCATAAGACAGACGCAACTACAGTTTTTAGGCCATATTTGCCGACACAAGGTTTTAGAACACTTAGCAATCACTTGAAATATTGAAGAGGTAGACAAAGTATAACATTTATTCAAAGTCTTAAGTCGTGGGCAATAGGCAAGGGTAGCAATAACAACTTTATAAAATTTACTGAGAATAGGTTTGAGTGGAAAAATATGATCGTCAATTTCTGTTACAGACAAGATACCTGATGATGATGATGATGAGGCAGTATGACATCGATGGTGTTTTTCAACCTTTTTCAGTGATTGCTTTTGTTATTGTCCTACAGGTTGTTGCAATATTGCAGAGTAGTTGAGTATGACATCGATGGTGTTTTTCAACCTTTTTCAGTGATTGCTTTTGTTATTGTCCTACAGGTTGTTGCAATATAGCAGAGTAGTTGAATATGGATAATATAAAGACATACTGAAGCCATGATTCATTAAATAGTGATTAATTTTTTTTCACTGATAAAAATGTTCTCCAAACTACAAACCTCATAGACCATTTTCTAAAAGATAAAATCTGTGTTAGTTATGCTCCATGTTAATACCTGCGGCAAGACCGAAGGTTTAAAAGTTATTGCTTTCAGAGATGACAAGTCAAAAGAGGGTTTTATTATTATGACATGCATCAAACTTGATCATCATTTTAAACGGCTTTTAAACAACTTGTTAAATTCAAATTATAGTGCCGCCAAAAAGCGCAATGACAAACGCGACATGTTCATCGTCTGTCCATTTTGTCTGCGTCAAATTACCGATCTATGCTTCATCGCTTCTGAATGATGACCCGATGTACCTACAGTACAAGTACAACTTCGCAATGAAGAGTGGAAAGAAATTTATTCTGTTAGTTGTGCTTGGTAGAACAGTATACTTTAGGCCTTATCCAGATGCGATGAAATTTTCTCAGCTTCTTATAAGTTCAAATAGGCCGATGGCTGAATGAACGGCTACTTTAAGGGTAGGAATTTACATACTACGCTTTCGTACGCTTACGTACTCACAAAGTGCGCTTGGAAGCGTTCAACCTTTTATTTCTATATTTCGTGCATTCACAGTGCACGACACGCTTCCTCACGCGCATGAAAAAAACGTATGACGTCTGGCATGTCAAACATTTTCCGTTCGTGCGTGGCTTCACCGACGCTGATTTCGTCAAAGCTCTAGGTCTAGATTACATATGCAGGTGCGCAGTGTGTTGATCTATTTGGACGATATCTCAATTTCGTCACTGCAAAAATGGAGGAAGCGTCAGTTGAGTGTATAATAACAAGGCCTGCTCTGTACGATAAAACAGATCGTCGATACAGCCATAGATATGTTGTCAACGCACAGTGGGAAGAAATTGCAAGTGAACTGAAAACTAAAGGTAACAATTTTATTCTTCAATTTATTTGTGTTTTTCAAATGTGACGTCTTTACTGCTGTGTTGTTACTTCTGGCAACGCGTAAGCTGATGTTGGTAGTGTCAAGTCTGACATGGCGAGGGAAAAGGGCGGTGGGTGGAGAGAGAAAAGCGCGCGCAAAAAAAAAGGAAATAAATAAAGTGTGAGGACATGTGAGGACACGGGCTGCACGCTACGTTGACATACGTAATTTGTGATTAAGCGTGATGAAGCGGCAGTGCGGACGATGTGGACCCCTAGCCTTAGTCGCTTTTAAATCATTACAATGACTTATTATTAGGTAGTGCAATAGTTTTTTTCTTCTTTTGTTCAACTTTTCTCATACTTTATGAAAACAATGGGAATGTTTTACTCCGAAATATATTTCCAAAGATTGGATAAAGACTATTTTTTATTCTCACTCACTTTTTGGACTTTTGAAGGCAAATTTTTAGCTATGCCTTTTTAAATGTGATTCATTTGTTCATGTAGTTTGAAGTATACAAGACAAGATATGTATAATGAACAAGGCCTCTATGATTTTGAAACTTTTGACCTTTTTTTAAAGGATCTTCGTCTGCAGTTATGTACATATATGAACGTATATTTACAATTTAACATATTTTTATCCAGTATCCAGTAATTCCCTATGACCCTCGCATGAAATGGAAACCATAATGAGATATTGAAGAAGACGGAAGGAAGGAATTTGTATATGTGGGTGTGTGGGAGAGAAGTGGAATAGGCATTAGAAATACATACTTTCTCGTCAAATTCAAAGCATATGAGTAAAAGCTGGATGGAATTAAGGACACGAGTGGCTGCAACCATAAGTGAGCGAAGTGAAGAAGAAGCCTGCTGTTCTGACCTCACGTAAACTGAATGACCACGGTATTCAACACACGTTTAGCGCGTGGATCTCAGTCTACGGTGAGGTCATGTGACGCGGCCCGTAAGAGAGCAAGGATAGCAAGCAACTGCAATATTTTTGTAAATAAACAATCACCTTTGGATTGAATGCTTCTCAGTGTAAAACTTCATACCCTCATCTATAATTATCCCTGCTAAAACAAATAGGGCCTACCCTGTTTGTTCTAAGCCTTACAATTATTAAACTTTAAAGGGGTATCTCTAAAATGTGGACCCACAGAGCATTGAGTGCTGACGATCACTCTCTCAGTGTCTCTGTGACTCAGTGACTGGCGTATTGCTCATTCAGGTCAAGCCTTCGTATAGCCAACGCATCTATCTCTTCAGCTGTTTCCGTTCATTTTCATTTCTCAGTCTCTTCTCACCGGATTCGTATTTTCCCGTCGCCCTCTTACTTTGCATATATTTGTTTCTTCTTTCTTTATTTTTTCATCTGTCTGCCTCTTTATTCTGTTATCGGCTTTAAATGTTTAAAATTAGCATTTCTGGAAATGCAAGTCATTGCAATATTGTGCAATGACTCTAGTCAGTGCATGTTATACCTACATATTGTATATATATATTATGTTGACATAAAATATGCAGATATATTCTTATGCAGGACTAGTAGTAGTAGTAGTAGTAGTAGTAGTAGTAGTAGTAGTAGTAGTAGTAGTAGTAGTAGTAGTAGTAGTAGTAGTAGTAGAGGTAGTGGTAGTGGTAGTGGTAGTGGTAACAGTAGCAGTAGCAGTATCAGCAGCAGTAGCAGCAGCAGCAGCAGCAGCAGCAGCAGCAGTAGGAGCAGCAGCAGCAGCAGCAGCAGCAGCAGCAGCAGTAGTAGTAGTAGTCGAGGTGGTAGTAGTAATAGTAGAAGTGGTGGTGCCGGTGGTGGTGGTGGTGGTGGCAGTATGTTAGTAGCAGCTGTAGTGAACGTGTGGTTATTGATTTGTAATGATTTTCGTGATTTGCACTAGTAGTAGTAGGCAGAAGTCTTTGAAGTGAAAAAGTCAGGGAAAATGTAGATTAGCCATTAGTGCCATGTATGATTTGTACACAATCTGCCTACATGTTACACGGGCACGAATGGCTTGCCAATAAAAACTGTAATCTCCTAATGATTAAGCCACAACACTCCTTAAAGATGAGCTTCATGCTGCAAGTCATCACAAAGCTGGTTGAACATAACTTACGAACTTGAAAAGCAGAATTCAAATCATTCTATGCTACTTGCACAAGCACTAAGCCACGAAAAAGACAATGCATATATACTGTCCTCAAAATGTCAATAAGTCATCAATTTCATGTATAAGATTTTGACCGAAAGAGGTTGGTCACTTAAAGAATGTTGAAAGTGTATTGAGTGAATGCTCTGCTTGCAGTGACCATAAGAAGCTTTGAAATTAATAGCTAACAATGCAAATGCGTCAGGAATCATTCACGTCTGCCGGTCCTTATTAAATGCCACATAATATTCAGATTGCATATTTATTAAGAAAATAATCCATCATAACCCATATAAGCAGAATATAGATGAATTTAATGAATAAAGTGAAATGGAATGGGCAGAAAGCTACAAAATTTACAAATTTTATTTGCCAGAAGTACAACACTTGAACTTTTTCGTCATCGTCATCGCTTTGGTTCTTCATGAATGGAACACCTTTCCTCTTGCATTTTGTCTAACAAGGCTAATTGTTGAGCAAACCATTGTCTCTGTAGCTGCACATTGTCATTTACTTCCTGTTCTCTTGCATGCGCACGCTGCCTCAACTCATTCACAGTGGACAAAATGCGCACAGCGTCTTCTACTGTCTTGCGAAGAGTCGCCACACGTAATTTCAGATGTTGAAGGGAATCCGAACCTTTATCTTCCCTTTTGACATATCTCATGAGGCTTTCTGTTCTCATAAAAAGCATTTTCAAATACTGAATATCAAATTTCTTTTCTTCCAACTCACGAATAACAAGGCCTTCTTCTCGCCACACCTTTTCCCTCACCTCAGGCTCTTTCAACTCAACAGAAATTTTGTCTCTTACGGCCTGGCTTAACAAAAAGTCTCTATCTGTGTATTTGTCACCTTTAGCCTGCATCTTATTAACCATTTGCAGCAATTTTTCAATTTGTTGGTCTTGCAAGTCCTTTTTCCGGGTTTTATTGTCAAACAGTAACACTCTATGTTCACACTCTTCCATCAGCTCTTTAAAAGCACCATACTGCATCTGGCACCAGTCCTCAAATGTAAACTCCTTATCCATCTCTCTTCTCTCATCCTCAAAGTGGTCTCCATAAGTCATCACTAAAATGCAATTTTGCCGCACAAAATCAGTACCAAACACATACTTTAGTAGTGCAATTGTGTTAACATCTTCTTCAGTAAAACGCATACCAAAGCGTAGAACAAGCAGAAATGCAAGGTACTTTCCAGTGGCAGAAGACATTGCCTCTTGCATCTGCTTAAGAAAAAGCTCTATTCCCTCATTCCTGGACATGCGAGTATCTTCCAAACCCATCATATCAGCTACCTGCAAAATACAAGAAAAAAAAAAAGAATGATTGAGATTACTCGGATCGAGAATACACCTTTTTGGTGAGGAACAAAAAGCTTCAAAATATTTTTTGTAAAGTCAAAATCAAGTATATGAAAACTGAGGTGCCATAAATATATATTTGGGCCTGTTGAAAAATATTGTAGCTTCACAGCTATTGATACTTTACATGACAACCAAAACATAATACTGTAGTTTTCTCTGTTTTGTACAGGACAATTTGCTAAATAATTTTCTAATAATATCTTCAAACCAGATTGATCATTCAAAATATTCAACAAATTCAATGCTCAAACTTAATCAAAAAAGAAAAATGCATTACAGTACACAAAAAGAAGTTAATAAGAATGAAGAAATAAATCTTGTCAATGCAGATTGATAATTTCTTCTTTTTTTTGTTGATAATACTGTACTATGCTTTTTTTTTTTTTTTGCTATTTTTTTATTTTTTTTACTTTAGCCATATACAAAACTTGGACTCTAACAATTATTAATAAAGCCATAAAGACAAAATTTTTTTATAAACTTAATATCCAAGTTTCTTTTTGTCATATGCCTGTGCCTGTTTCATTATCAAAATAAATTTTGCAAACATTTGATGAGCACTTTATTTTTTCATCTCTCCCTTTCCTCCCCCACTTCCCCTCAACTCCCTCTTTCCACATTTTGTTCCCTTCTTTTTCTTTGTCCTGTCTGTCTTTCTTTCTTTGCATACTTTTCTCTCTAGGTGCAAAGATGCCCCAACAGCAGTAGTATTATTAATAGAACTGCTTTCAAAAACTTGGTCTTCCTATTTTGAAAGTCTACAAAAAACCTTGCAAAACCTTTCATTTTCAAATCTCAGCCATCATCCTCTCACCTTAAGCGTTTTCCCCTTAAATTCAGAGGTTGCAAAGCTGATATTATTGGTGACAGACGCCATGCCGATATCAGAGCGGAAAACAGATTGTTTGAGGATTGCATTTCCTAATGCACTTTTCCCCACACCAGTTTTACCGATGAGTAAAAAGATAATATCTGCAAACTTTGTGGCTGTTTTCTGCATGAAAATGAAACAATTTTTAAAAACATGCATTGGTTTCCATCTTAAGTCACTGTTAAATCTTCTAGAGGTATCAAGAAGTGCAAGGCATTTAGGGAGAGTATAAGCAAGGACATTGAAGTGAGGCTTTCCAAATATTTAGAGAGTAAAACAAGTTGAAAATTGTATGCAGTGCAAGTTTTGTAAGTTTAAGGTCTGAGCATATTTAGCATTAGCAAGGCATTTATCTGATAATTACTTTACCCACAGGTCAAACAGTTGATTGTGAAAAGGCAAAGTCAACCTGCCTTAATTTTGAAAATGCAAAGAGGAGAAGGAACATTGAGTTTTCACACAGCAATTCAGGAGAACACCAAGCCTTTGACCAGGTCAGTAAGCAGCACACTTGCATGTAGTGATCAGTTTCATGCTGTAAGCTTCTGTTGGTATTGTTTGAAATGCTATGAGCTCAGTTTAAAAAAAAAAAGTGCAAATCTTTTCTATTTTGATAAGTTGTTTTTTTTTCAAATACTCATTTAAACCTTTGGCCATTGTCCTCTCCATTGAATTGAAGAAAGAAAAAATGAACATCAGGGGCCAGATCTAGAGATCTAGATATAGATGGAAAAGAGGGAAAAAAAAGGTACTGTTCTTTCTTGTTTCTATTTTTAGAAACCTGGAAAGTGTCAATGAGTATAGATACTATATTGAAATGCTTAAAAAACGCACTTAAAAGCTTGTAAATAAAAAACATTTAATGGGCTCAAAATCATAAATCTTAACAACAGCAAGTAATCATCTCACATTATAAAATTAATGCCTAACATTTGAATTAAGTCACAGAGATCCATTTAAATATTGTAGATTTGTCATCAGAGCACAGTTGTTTAATGGTGTTCAAGAGCTACGATGACAGTGAGTTTATTTTGTTTTTGCTGTTGTTGGTTTAAATTGTGTGGGCTCAGTAAGAAAAAAGATAAATACAATAAATTTTGTTTAAAATACATTTTTTTTGACATTCCCGTAAATAAAAGATGAAAACAATGAGTCCGCATCTAAAAATAGATCTAGATATCTCATAGGGGATCTTGAAAAGAAGGGGAGAAAATTATTTAATATTTGGTTTGGTCGCTCTCTCTCGCTCTCACACACACACACACATATAAAGAGAGGGAGAGAGAACACGACTGAGGTGGCAAAAGCTTAATGTGAACACATTGTGAAGGGTTCTTCAAAATGAAACTTTATGTCTACGCCTATACATATGTGCACTTGACTGGTTTGAAACCATATCTCGAGCATAAACAAACTTCCATCATTATCATATCGTGAGTGAGTAAGATTGAAGTGTACTGCACATGATGATATGGAAGTTATCTTATTGTGCATGATCAAGAGAACTGACTAACCAGGATTGAGGTCTGCTCTACTTTGATTTTCACTTGGCACACTGGCTCATGTCAGAGAGTTAGACACAAAATATATGTGAAAAGAGAAGCTGCTTAAAGAATTCTGTTTGCATTTTCCCTCACTGATCAAAAGTAGTCCCATGGCTCATCTAAACATTACTTTATGACATAAAAAAGCTATATTAAAATAATGCATTTTTTCCCTCCAATTTTGGTGGCAGGTAGTACAATGCTGCGTGTTACACTTGAACAGGATTTAAGAATCTTATAACTGCTGCTTTGGATTCTGTATGTTTATCATGATGATTATAAATCAAATAAACAGATGCAACGCCCTTTTTGAAAATATTTTGTATGTAGCAAAAATTGGCACTGAAATTTAGGTCCTTGTAAAATCAGTTGGCAGCCTCATTGACTGCTTCATTGTTAATTGAAAAAAAGAAAATACTATAAATTCAACACAAGCAATAAATTCTTTTAGTTCCCTCCTTGATATTAAATCCTTTTAGCTCTTATTTTTATATGAGTTTGTAAAATGTTAATGCTTACAATTTCATAAATTTTAAGGGAAAAATCTGCTCTAAACTGGTACTATGTAGTACATTTGAAAATCCTAAGTTGGGAGAAAGAAATAAAATACTAAAAACAAATAGCATCATTTTCATTCAATGCTAATTATATTCTTACCAAATTTCTTAAACTATCCCGTCGCATCGTCTTGCTAAGTAGCTCTGTTGAGAAAATGGTGAGAAAGTAGCTTAGGAAAAGAAAAGAAAAAATAGAAAGCTTGTATCAACTGATTTATTTCCTTTCTTCTCCTAATCTGCATCAGTTTTTAGAAAGGCCAACAGAGAAGGTCTTTGTAAAATATGTTGAAAAACAAGAGATGAAATTTTTTAGGACACATCATCATGAAAGGTCAAATATTTATCTTTACATTATTGAAGATTATCTTTACCAATTTGAAATATGGAGAAACAGATAAAGTCAAAGAGAGATATCTAATGTCTCTTAATCTCTTTTCATTATTCATTTAGTGGTTTGTTTTTTGGTTCTCTTGACAACATCAACATTGTACCATCATTTACATCTTCTGTTTAAAACCTTCCAATAACAACAGGTTCAGCCGCCTTTCATAGTCCACATACAATAAGATTAGTAACTTAGCTGATATGAAATGCATATATAACAGGGTTTCCTTTTCTTACTCTGATGTCTTACGTACTCGACCTTGTGTCTGGATAAATTTCCTATGACCTTAGAACACAAGAAAGTTTTTGATAATATAAAGGAAAACCTAAAATAATTATTTGTTTGACAGAGAAGATAATCAGCAAGCCCAACTTATACCTGAATGAACTTACCTGCCTCAACATAAAAGATACCAGGACCACATTGGTTGAGGGTTCCTTCCACATGACCAAAGCTGTGAGGACCAGCACCAGGCCAAACTCCTTTAGATCCCAATTTTTTCCGGCTGACGGCACAAACAATGGGGGCGCCACTGCTACCTCTGCATGTCTCTGCAGAGTAAGTGTACATGTACTCTACCAAATAGGAGGCCTCTGGATCAAAAGAAGCCATGCTTGATATTTCTCCAACAGTCACTTTTTTTGGCTCTCCATGTGGGTGGGATATCACCACACATATTGTAGACATAATCGATTCAGGGACATCCCACTTTAGAAGCTCATATTCCTCAATGAATGTCTTCAAATTATTGACAAGATCTTCATCATGTGTGGCACACTGTAACAAGCAGACATCATCTGTTAGATTATTATCCTCTACACCAAAGCCATACAAGGTTTTTACTTTATTGTCCTCTAATGATTTGTCAGTATCATAGAACAGGTCCACTTTGGTTTTTTTAGCTTCTTCCTTGTCATATACAACATGGCAAGCTGTGAGCACAATACACCTCCACCACTGGAATTTGGGTCGCTGGCTTCCATAACAGTCATGGCAAGGACAAGGACCCTCTCCAGGTAATATTTTATAGACCCATCCAGACCCAGTAAAAGGGACATTCTTGCCTTTATAAGAGGCAAAAATATAACCATCTGGACGAGCAGCACTGACATGACTGATCCTTAATCGCACTGTAAGTTCAGCAATAACTAGGATGAATCTCAGTAATGATGTATTATGGAACCTGCTAGGCAGGTGATATTCCGAAAAATTTTGGATTGGAATAAAATTGTCATGACTATTTTCAGTCTTATCACAAATTTCCCAAGCTAGTTTGCTTTCCTCAGCCTCTGGTCCATCTCCAAGGACTTCACATTCATGAAGACCTGCAACAAAAGTTATTTATTTGAAAATGGAGAGGTGAATTTCAAGGAAAAAAATTCATAAGACACAATGGCTGGAGATATATTTGACCAGGTCCAATGAAATCAGCTTAAAATCCCATAAAGTAGCTCACACAACATTGTGTGAAAAGCTTCAAAAATACATGTAGTCACAAGTGAGCTCATGGCACTATTCTCCTCTGATGAATAATAATTTCATTCTTTGTAAAAGTAGAGAAATTACTTTCTAAATTTAATTGGGAGTAGACAGCAATAGTAGTAACAGAAGAATGGAAAATGCCTGATTGAATTCTCTGGAATGTAAGAGCAACATAATTTGCAGCTCTGAAACTTCTAGTTTCATTCAAAGTAATATAATCTCTGCCTTTGATACACATATCATTCTCATTAACAAAGTGAATGAAAATAAGCTCCATATGAAAGACTTGAAGTGGAAAAAATGTCGAATTCTGGTTTTCAAGATGCTTAACAAAGCATGAATCGTATTAATATTATTGTTTATTTTAACGTATTTATGAAACTATGTCTGATGATTCTGAAAAGAAGAAAAAACGAGTAAATAAAAAATGTACAGTTTACTGTACCTTGGTCTTTTCGAAGCTGTGCTATGGTGCATCTTTCCTCTGGAAAGGAATAATAAAGGTATAATTATGCATTTTAAAACTGTAGCAGGAAAGTTCTCATTACAATTATTATATTGCATTGATAAGGAGGTTATTTTCTTTTTCTTTTTCTTTTAGTGACTAACAAGCATTTCAGTTACATATATAGTTGCATACTTTGTATCTGTCTTATTCTAGTGCTCACCTGTCTCCCTTTTTACTTTCTACTGCTTTTACTTTTTCTCCACATCCTGTGATGCTCGTGGTACTTCTTCTCCTCTTCTTCCTTCTTCCCCCACCCACCCACCAACTTCTTTTCCTCTGGCGCTAGGACTTACACAAAAACATCAGCCATCACAATTCTCTCCGATGCCCTTGAAAATATTATTTTAGACTTGTACCCACCTGTTCAAATTCGCTTTTTTTATGATTATTATTATTATTATTTTCTCTTTTTTTAATTTACTCTTGCCTATTTCAACCCTTTTTACCTTCTAATTCTATATCTTATTCTAGTAAGCGAAATATGCTTTAGCCTTCTGTGAAATTTTAGCTGTCCTATTATCAGAGGGTTATTAGTCTCTTCTCAAATAGAACCTAATAAGAACACATAAGGATAACACAACCTTGGCCTCATATGCTATTAAGCAGTATTTCTTTTAATCTGCTTAATTGTCTTAGGCCTGTGGATCTAGGTTAATAAAGCCTTATATATATAAATTTGATACAATTCGCAGTGAAAAATTAAAAAAAAAAAATTAATTACAGTAATGAGCAGACCCAATAAATCCAGAACAAAAGGGTCTAAGTATGAATATTAATTTACTAAAACAATATTAGTAAATGTTGGATATTGGGTTTAACAAAATTATTATCAGAACGGTAATTTGGTTGCCTAAGAAGACAGGAAAAATACTCCTAAGACAGCTACATGATAAAAAAAAGGATATTAAAAGAAGTAATTAAAAAAAGTATGTGGTAAGGGTGGTAGTAGTGACAGTGGCAGCAATAATGGTAATACAGGTGTAGCAGCAATTGCAGCAGTACATTAACAACAGTGGTAATAATAATAATAATAAGCAAACTCCTTATTTCTAATTGACACAATGAATATATCTGTGGTTATTGAATAATATTTTTGCAGCACAGCCTTACTTGATTGATGCCTCAATGAAGGTAAACAACAAGAGCAAAAAACCCAATTTAATGTCAGTGCAGATTAAATGGATAACCTAATCAATGTCAACATATAGCGAGATGAGAATAACTGGTTTTACATGAGATAAATAAGGATGAACAGAATGTAAAGAAAAAATGTATGATATAACAACTTTTTATAATACCAGTATACATAATGACATAAAAAGTAAAAAATAAAGAACCAATGTATAGATCTGTTTTCATTACTAGCATTTAGTATTGACATCATGAAATAAACAACAAAAAAATTACCTAAATGAGGAAAGGCAGCAGCCATTTTTCAGCATTCAAGCCAACTTTTGTGCATCAGAATTTTAGCAGACATATCGTCAGCTGACCACATCTGATGATATAATTTATTTGAGAGTATATTTTTTAAAAAGAAAGAAGTGCTAAAAGGATAAAAAAAATCAACCATCACTGCAAGCAAAAATGAAGAAGGCAAAATATTTTGCAGGTTAGAGCAGAGTAAATTAAATTTATTAACAGCCTTTTCATGATAGTTTCTACGCATATAATAAATTTTAACACAAGTTTTCAATTTACTTTTCTTGTACAATCAACTCCTCTTTCAAGGTTGATTTGATCTCAACACATTTTCCATGAATGAGATAATTTATTAGCTACAAGTGATAAGAATCGGCAGCAGAAAAAAGGATTCAAACTAGAGGAAAGTTGTTACCTTGTAATGCAAATTACCAGAGATGAGTGCTACATAACCTTTTATTTTTTTTCATTAAATTTAGAAAGCTTTTCTTTTCATTTAAAAAGAACATTAGGGATACTATAACTAAGTAGCAATGCATGTAAATCTGGGCTATTCTTCTAAAATTTCTTAAGAGATGTACTGAAATAGTCAAAACTTACATGAACAAAGAGAATTTGAGATATAACTTTTTTGGTACGTTCAATTACTCAAATTAATTTGCAACACCCCCATGTGAATTTGGAACGTATCACAGTACATCTCTTCAAGAAATTTTACAGAGATTTAAAATGTGCTAAAAATTTAATGCTCATGCGTTGTCAATTGTTGACCATAAATGCAAAAATACACTGTATGTCCAATTAAGCTTAGTGAATTCAACACCAAAACTACAAAATGAAGTAGCCATTTAAGCTTCCTATCAAGTTTCTAGGGATGTTTGCAAACTACTGCAATGATTCTGGTTAAGCTATTTTCCATCTCAAATAATAAATATAAAGAAATTAATAAATAATAATAATAATAATAATAATAATAATAATAATAATAATAATAATAATAATAATAAAAATTATAACTTTTGGCATTTTTTTCTTTTCATAAAAATGCTCTAGATCTAGATCTAGACCGCTACTATAAAAAAAAAGGTGTATTATAGATCTAAAAGGCGAATAATGTGTTGCCATCAATATCTCCAAAATCTTACTCTTAGTTTGCGATAGTTCGAACTCGCTGAATTTGATTCGATTTTGTCTAGGAAAGTCTGTGGCGGTGCCATTTCTGCAGTTAGATCTAGATAAATCATAAATCTAGATATAGATCTATATAGTTCGTGGAGCTAGGCTTTGGCCTAAATCTAGATCTAGGTTATAGATTATTGTATCTGGAACTTTTAAAGGCAAGTGTAAATATGCAAGAAGATCTAGTTGAAACGATAGCATACGAGAGCTGCATTTTTATATAGAATTCTACATCTGGATCTAGATCTAGATCTAGATCCTCAGCGGCTGCTCCTTGAATCATATGATTCAGATAGCAAGAGAGGCAGGTTTATTTTCGGTATCTGATGCCATATTGGAAAAACCAGCCCGATCGTCCGGAAATATCCACTGCTCTTGGAAATCCCAAGAAAAATAAATGGAAATGTTTTAATCCTGGACATGCCGAGGCTGTACACGCACGTTTACAAACTTCAAGAGAAAAATGTTAGATTTAGAAACAAGTCTTGTGAAATGAGCCGCACAGCTGAAGTAAATCTAGCTCAAACATGATTGGGACTGAGCGCGAGGCGAGCGACGAAAAGAAATTACTAATTCTACTCTCTCTCTCTCTCTCTCTCTCTCTCTCTCTCTCTCTCTCTCTCTCTCTCTCTCTCTCTCTCTCTTTCTCTCTGTCTTGCCGTAGACTTTATTGTTACATCTGAGGATTTTTTTTAACTAGATCTAGAAGGTTTTCGAAGGTGTGAGAATATTGTTCAGGTATATTTTGCAGGTTAGAGCAAAGTAAATTAAATTTATTAACAGCCTTTTCATGATGGTTTCCACGCAAATAATAAATTTTAACACAAGTTTTCACTTTACTTGTCTTGTGCACTCAACTCCTCTTTCGACATTGATTTCATCTTAAGACATTTTCCATGAATGAGATACTCCTGACAAAATTTATAAGCTACAAGTGAAAAGAATCGGCAGCAGAAAAAAGGATTCAAACTAGAGGAAAGTTGTTACCTTTAATGCTAATTACCAGAGATGAGGAAAGTTGTTACCTTTAATGCTAATTACCAGAGATGAGGGCTTCATGACTTTTTTATTTTTCATTAAATTTAGAAAGCTTTTCTTTTCATTTACAAAGAAAATTAGGGATACTATAAGTATAACTAAGTAGCGATCCTTGTAAATCTGGGCTATTCTTCTAAAATTTCTTAAGAGATGGACCGAAATAATAAAAATTTACATGAACAAAGGGAATTTGAGATATAACTTTTTTGGCACGTTCAAAATTACTCAGATTAATTAGCAAAACCCCCATGTGAATTTGGAACGTATCACAGTACATCTCTTTAAGAAATTTTACAGAGATTTCATAATGTGCTAAAAATTTAATGCCGATGCGTTGTCAATTGTTAGCCATAAATACAAAAATACAATGTATGTCGAATAAAGCTTAGTGAATTCAGCACAAAAACTACAAGATGAATTAGCCATTTAAGCTACCTATCAAGTATCTAGGGATGTTTTAAATTTACTGCAATAATTCTGTGAAAGCTATTTTCCATCTCAAATAATAAATATATAATAATAATA
>BLXT01003662.1:264715-284422 GCA_019648995.1 Plakobranchus ocellatus
GGATCTACTCCTGCTATCCAATTCTGCATGAATATTTATTCACTGATCCTCAATTGGGCTTTTCCCTTTTGTAATTGGAGATTCTTTTTTTCAAAACGTGACAAAATTTTGGGGTTCATCTTTTGGCAATTGCTCATATATATATATATATATATATCGGTAGATGTTTATCTTAACCATTTCAAGAGGATTGGAAGGGACTAGATCTTGTGCACATTCAATTTGGGGCTTTGTTTTGCTGTTGCTGCCTACCTTAAAGATGAAGAAAGGAGTAAAACCCCATCATATATTATTTATGAAGAGAGAAATTAACACATCATATTTTATATATCCTTATATAAATTTCAACAATTGGTGAGCCTGTCTTTATAAAGATTTTATTGACAAACCTTCTGTATAAATTGCACAGCTTTTGAGGTAAACAGAGTGTAAATAGTAACCTAAAAAAGTTTGCACTGAAAGAAGCTGAAGATGTTCAAATGGGTATGTTACAAAAATCATTTCAGAAAGGGAAAATTCAAATTTAAAATTTTTTTCCTCATTAGGATTGGTCTTGAGACATTTTGTTTAAAAATAATTTTCAGGTATTTTTAACTTCCTTTATGAATAATAAGCTATAAGACTATTATTATGGATTGTACATCTAAATCCATTGTGCATTAATATAGTGTTTTTTTTGTCCAAAAGTCCATTTTACCATGTTCTTGTACTTATTCTTTGTTTGGGCCAGTTTGCCAAACTTGCCCGTGATATGAAGTTTCCTGGGGGCATCGCTACCTCTCGTTCTGCGGCCACAACAAGTAGTTACAGTCAACAGGATGATGGTGATAAAGGTGGAGGCGAAGATGATGAGGAAGATGAAATCCCATCTGAGTTGTGCTAGAGTCTGAGAATTTCTTGTTCAAATTTGTGATTTTTCACACCTCAACTATGTGTAGTTGTACCAGGAATTGAGTTCAGTAGCAGCTCTCTATGATTGACTTTAACTGAAAATCCTTTACTAGAGGGCTGAAAACCCTCATTTCTATTAATGCTGTATTTTTTTTTTGGACTATCTATAGATTTTTTCTATGTAAAGGGCACTTAAACTTGTTTCTTAATGTTAAGATTTTTATTTAATATAAGTGATCTAAACTGATCTGCCATTTAACTCATTTTATGGACTGCTTCACATTTTGATTCATTTTTGGCCCCTTTTTAAAGTTATTGACTGATTTCTCATGCCACAGATAACTTTGATATAAAAGGATCCAATTTTGCAAGTGATAACTTGAATGTTCATGCCTTGTTAGATGAAACATGAACTTAAAAATTATAATAGAAAGCAATGTTACTTAATATATATATTTATGGTAGTTCAATAAACATTCAAACATTTTTTGTCAAATTTTAACACTTTATCAAAAGGTTCTAAAAATCTTTGATTGCAAAGTCAATAAATGCACAGCTCCAGTTATGCATGTTAAAATGTTGCAGCATAAAAAACGTATTTAAAATATAAATAAAATTGGCAAGAAAATTTTAATTTTTCAAAAAGTGTTAACTCTTTTAGCACAATAGGCAACCCATTATCACAGCTTATGACAATGTGGATGACAACAACAGCGACAAAAGTATTAGCTACATATCTGGGGAGAGATCTATTGAAATACATCAAAAAGCATAAGTAAATAGATGCTCACTTCCCATAATTTTTCATTTTTTCATCTCTTTTATGCTCTCGTAGTCAGGTTTTTTTTTCAATGATTTTTTTCCTAGAAAAAAAAATGATCACATGCTGACAGAGTAAAGGGCACATTAAATTTGTAAAATGGTTGTTGACTTGAAAAACTAATTCTTTTACAAGTGATTCATTCTCCTGTTTTATTCTTCTTTTGTTATCTTTTGCAAGTCCTGTTACAAAAATTGTTTTTTTTTTTTGTCTTGTTTGCGCTTTACAAATTCCTCTAATCTTTTGATTGTTCTTGATTAACACATGTTTAACATCTTTGTTTTGTCATTTGCATTCCTATTTTATTTTTGTATTCATTGGGAGAGCTTTTTTGTACCATTTTTTAAAAATAATTTTTTAAATTTTCCAATGGAAAGAGTGAGCAAGACTGTTTTTGTGAACCTCACTAACTTTTCAAAGGTTTATTTCATTAAACTTTTTTCTCTTTTAAACACACTTGGATAGCAGAAGAAGAAAGGAAAGAAAGCCAACCAAGCAAACAAAAGAAAAACAGCAGTTGCACTATTATACAAAATTAATTGGTTGGTGAAAGATGATCATGTTATTTAGTATCTAGGCAGGAAAAGTATTGTATGAATTGACTGGTGAAAGATGGTAACTTATTTGGAATCTAGACAGAAAATAGGGTTGCATATACTGGCTGGTGACAATTGGTCATTTTATGTAGAATCTAAGCAGGAAATAGCGTCATGTAGCTTGGATGGTGAAAGATGTTGATTTTATTAAGAATCTAGGCAGTAGATTCAGCGTGTTTGAACAAGACTTTTAAAGTCTTAACATACCTTAATGGGAAGCAATTGTCCAGATTAAGTATGAAATTAAATTGGATGGAATCACAAAGTACTCTATGATTTTTGTGACAATTTACAGAAAGTCCCCTTTATAACTATCTGCCTCATGTGCCAAACTTCCTTTGTTCTTAACTAAAAGAAAAAGAACTGGAAATGAAAATACTGTTATCAGTTTGCAAATACAAGTTTTTCAGTTCTTATGTTATGGCATTAGAGTAATTTGAAAGTGATAATTTTCTTCAATTACTTAAGAAAATGCGAACAGTATTTACAGCTATACTGACTGATATTTATATTCTTATGATATATAAATCAGGATGCCAGTTTTCTGATTCACATAGGATTTCCTACTTTTCAGATTTCTGATTTTTTAAAAAAATTTTTGTTTTACTATTTATTGATTTTCTGATAGTTTTATGATAGTCACAGACCTGCCAACAGGTGTAATTTATTACGTTGCCGACAGTCCTTACTGAGTACCAAGAAAGTTTCGCAAGGCCTTACAAATATCCTGAATCTATCTTCCATTTCCTTCGATTTTCTTTCTCTTTACAATGTACAAAAAAGGCAGTATCGATCAAAAGCTCATTGTCTTAAAATTTGTTGTAAATAGTTGTACTCGCCAATTAGGCCCGCATAGTTTTTATAGCCTTGAATCAGAAGTCTGCCAAGTGCCCCGCAATGAAATATAGCATTTGTCCCGAAATATGAAAATCGCTTATGTAAGTCGATATGTAACTTGTAAGCACGTATAAACCTTGTAATTGTCTGGTTTGTAGTCTTTTGTAAGATATTTTTGTAAATCTTTGTTGTAAATTATCACTCTTCAATGATTATCATCTCTGAAGAACTAATGCTAAGCATGTTCTTTCAGTACCTCCTTTTAACATTTTGTAGATGTTTTGTGAAGTGGCAAGCTTTCACATAAACTCTATTGCATTTACATGTTTCGATTTGTATTCCTTTTTCTTATGAATTTCTCTAATCTATTTGTGATGATACTTGTACTCTTCAATATTGTAAAGCATTATATGGATTTCTTTCCTGTTTAATTTTCTCTGTAAGTGTAATTTGAATCTAAAAATGTATCAGTTTTTATCTTAAGCTAATACTATACGTATGAGGAGGCTAAAGCTTTCTTTGCCTCTATACATATTTGTGTTTGCAATTTGATCCACATGTTCAACATTCCTCAAAAATTCAATTTATCATCTAATTATGATTTATCAAAAGCAGATTTTTTTTTCTTTTTTTAAATCATATTTATTGCTATTTTTATGCCATGGGGTGTTTCTTTTTAACGATATTTTCATAGCTAAACATAAGCTATATTCTACACTAGCCTCACCTTATGAGAGGAAATAAAAATACCCATGCATTATAGATGCACTAATCATCAAAATAATAATAGCTTGATAGTAATTCTCTTAAAAGGTAAATTCATTTTAAAAAATATCAGTTGTGGCCTAAGCAAAAAAAAAATTAGTTGAAGGATTATTATAGAGATCAATTTTTTCTCCTTTTTTTCTTTTTTTTTTTTAATAATATACAGATGAAGGCCACTTTTCAATTGTTGGGTTACAATAAGCAACTGCATACTTGAGTGGCTGCAAAAATTTCACCCTCTGGCAACATGTAGCCCTCTTTCTTTTAAACTATACTGTAATTTTATCAGCCCAGATGCGCAGAGGTGCATGGGTGCAAGTTTGCCAGCCTATCGGAATTTGTTATTCGTTACTGTCAGCCAATGGAGATTGGGAGCAAGGCCGACATAGTGAAAATTGGATTTTGAGAGTGAAAAATGAGAAACACATGCTTAAAGTTTATTTTTTCATAAAATAAAAAAGCTAACCTGCGATCTTTCTGTTTTGCCCAACAGAAAATTTAGGTGAATGGCCATAAATTCCGCTGCCTGGGTAGCTATTGCTAAAATGCCTTTGATACAATGATTCTGATGACCGATGGATGAGGTAAAGAAAAGTCCTCTCTTTTTTATTTTTTTGGGTCAATTCAATGTCATTTTGTCAGCAACACTTGTAATTTTGTACACTATTTCCGATCTAAATGGCATCGAACATTATCTTCAATATATTCATTATCAATATGGTCTAAAATCTAACCTGAGTAACAATGTTTCTTAATTTTAATTATCTCCTGCCAGGGAATCAAGAAACCCTTCCTTTAGTGATATGCAATGATGAGTCATATTCTTCCGGTTTTAATCCTGACTCTATGTCATTAATGCATATGGTCAGCTCTTAAAGATGTGCATGTAGCGTTTACTTGCAAACGAAGAAGTACATCCAAGTTGAAAGGAGTGACCCCCACCTCAGATCTAGAGTGTGACTTTTATCAAGCTGCAATAATATGATGCTAGGGATGCAGAAGCCACCGATCTGCATCTAAGTATGCCTTTCTTGTCATTTCATTCCAGCTGCTCCTCCAGCGCCCTGGCCTGGCAGAGGGCCTTCTAGCCTGATACACCTTGTGGACTGGCTGTACACAGAAATTCAAATCCTGCCCAATAAGTACATGGGTCTGTTGCAGTAATATGAGATCGTTGACCCACTAGATCTAAAACCTATGACTCACATACAACCTAGAATTCAGCTGCACTGACAATAAAAATGACATTTATCTGAATCAAAGGTAATTAATATTATGGTTATTTGCATCTGTCGCTAAGTTTTAAAATTTTTTCCATCAGTCTGGCCTCCAGCCAGCTTTGACAGTTTTCAGAATTTTTTTGGTCTTTAGATGCTTAAAGTTGGTCTCTTATAATCAGGCCTAAGGCCTAAAAATCCTTTTTTTAGCACTCGGCATCTTTTTAAACATAAGTTATTTGTGAGTGATGTCCCTTGCAGAATTCAAATAAAAGGAGAAGCATTGGCATTGCACTATATTGGTAAAGCAGGTTTATATATACTTATACATAAAGTTGGAAATCCCAGATGGCGATCCGTCAATCTGAAATTTTGAAATAATTGAGCTGTTGTTTACAAACAAAATCGTTATCACTAAATCTAGCTGATGTACAAGCTAGCTATCATAAATTAGATCTAGGCCTCGGCTTAAATTCAGCATTGGGCTTGGGCTTTGATATGCTCTCATATTGTCATTTTAAAAGAAATTTACTCTTAAGCGTCTGGATTTGTTATATGTAAAACGTTTCTGACCTCCAGTTTCATTCAACTTCAACCTATATTTTCAAGGTGATTTCACTTTTTGTTTAACGAAGTAAGCAGATCTAATCCAGATTTTGTTGAGTCCCAAAATATTGGCCTTAATGTAAGCTGAGCTTTTGTTTTATGATCTACATTTAGACATACTCTTTCGTCTCGCATCTGGTATGACCTAGCTAGATTATTATACTTTGTTAGAACTAGACATAACTTTTGGTATTCTAGACCTAGTTAACCATTTCCTATTTCTCCAACTTGATTTTGCCTCAAGCCTTTTATAAATTCTAGATTTACAGAACATTTTTTTCCTTTTATATAGATATTATACTAGACTAGACCTACGAGTCACTCTTAAATACATATTATAACTTGCTTTGTTTTTGGATCACATAAAAATATATGGTTCTATTAGTAGCAGAAGGCCCATTTGCAGGCTAATACAAAATTGTGATCACTTGTTGCCGCCCAATTCAACTTTGCTTTGCTGGCATCCATGGAGACACATAGCTTTTTTTTCCCCCACCTTTATCAAGAGGGATGATTTTAAAAGCCCAGAGTTAGGGATGCATAGAACTCTCTCTTAAATTGTCACCTGGAATAGTTCTATCTATATAATGAGTGTACGAATATGATAACAAAACAGCCATACAACATCAAATAGGGTAAATGTCTTGTCTAGTCACTTATTTATTTATATGTATCTCTCTCTCTCTCTCTCTCTCTCTCTCTCTCTCTCTCTCTCTCTCTCTCTCTCTATATATATATATATATATATATATATATATATATATATATATAATTATATATATTATTAAAAAATATATCTACTTTGGTTTTAAAACAACGCTGTTGAGGCATGAATGACTGTGGAATGCCTTCTAAGGTACATGATGTGATATCGTACCATTATTGGACAGAGTATATGTAATCTAGTACATGTATCAAGCATTCTAAATGTGTCAGCCTTTTCAGAAATCCTTCTTGCTCTCTTTTGACCCATTGCACTGTTTTCATTGCAAGTCCTTTGCAGTTGTATTCTCTAAAATATTGGCACATTGCTCTTATTCTATATTAAGTGTCAATACTTTTTTTTTATATATATATATATTTATGATGGATGTCACCAGTTATATCATTTTAGGGCAAGCAACAATTCATTGTTTCAGTTTAGATTAAAAGCTTTTTCTGTTGATGGTAACTTTTTTTTGTGTGTGAAATAGTATTGTCATATAAGATGGTTACATACATAATTATCGGATGGAAGGACTTTTTATTTGAGATATGTAGGTGCAGCAAAGGAATATTATGATTTTAATCTGGTATTTTTTTTCTGAGTAGTAATAGAGAACATGCGTAAGAGTTTTATTATGCTTGTATTTTAGGCCGAGAAGTCATGCAATAAATGGTCAAAATGAATTGACATCTTTGTTTTATGTCCTAAACATTTCATACTTTTTTGTTTTGTTTTTTAACAAACAAATGTGATATTTAAATATTTTATAATCGGCTAAATATTCCTGAAATATTCAGGACAAAAAAACACACTTCTGACAAAGTGTGCATTGAAAATACAGTGCATTTATCAAAATCAAGCATTATTTATATTGTCAAACCATAATATTCTCTGAGACTTGCCTATGGCTACAGGGTCATTTACATTATGTTTTATTTTGAACAAATTTGTTTTCATGTTCACAACCTTTTTCTTGATAGCATTTTTTTTTGTAATCACTTTGTTTTTACATTACTTTTGTTCTGCTTTTTTTTAAAAAGTAAATGGTACTTATTAAAAAAAAAAAAAGATTACAGTGGAATCCATTTCAAATGTCAGCTTGAATAACAACTATTGCTATATAACGAGATATTTGAAAAGCTCAGTTTTTCTCCATATAATTTATTTTTGAATTAATGAGTATTGAAACTGCTTTCCTTGGCAGAACTTCCTACGTATTTACCTAGTAATACAGTATTTACTGTCTAAGTTGGTGGAGCGGTAGCTCAAATGGTAGGGCGGTTGGCGACCGAATAAGAGGTCCAAGGTGCAAATCCCAGTCCGGACCAAGTCATTTTTCATTGCTACCCTGTGTCCACCCAGCACTAAATAGGAAGCTAGGTCTGTCTCTTATTCTTAAGATCTGGCGAGGAAAGCAATGGCCAACTACCTCATAATGTGGTATGCCAAGAACAACCAGGACCCTACTCCAGGTTCCCTGATGCTTGGATTAAGCATGGAACCCACTTTACTTTTTACTCACTGTCTTAAGTGAACCATGCCAGGTTTTGTGCTGTGCCCCATTCTTCCATAGCCATCTCACATTGCACTATGGTAAGCATCACAAATTCGCATACATAACTAGACCACCTAAACCCTGAAGCCTAGCCTATGAGCGTCCAGCATGTGGGCCAGAGAGCTGTGTGTGGCACACTAGGTATCAAAATCATACAGCTATATTTTCCCAAACTCATTTTTTTCCTGATCTTGAGATAAGGCGGTGTCAATTGAATTGGAGGTAGAGGAGAACTATTGAACATTTAATGTAAAGATGGGTTGTTGATGTATGGAACAGATCAAGAAAGTCAAGTAAAAAGAAAATAAAGAGATAATCACTAGACCTACCTCTACGTGCTAGAGATAGAGAGAAAAGAGAAATATGGGATAATCGCCCTAGTGCATAGATGAACAAGCTAGTACAGCAGTAGCCATTGACCACTGATGTATCCATTACCCTCCTTCCCTTTTTTCCTGTTGATTACTTGATCAACATTAGACATTTCCTACCATAACTACATGCATGTGTAGTTAGCCCATCTGTTTTTTCGTAGATTACAAAAGGTTGCTCTAGATTCATGAATTCAAGTTCTGCAATTAATTGTATTACTCTAATCTATCTTCACAACACCCAGACCAAATTGCATAAATTTTTAAATTTCTAATCATATGGTGCTTGTCCTCGTTATTGTTTTAGATTCGCACAGTCAAACCATGAAAATGATTTTGGTTGTCAGTGTTAACCTTCCATTCAGTTGAATAAGAAGTTGTTTTTTGTGGAATAACAATAGCCCTTGCTACAATGAATACTTTATGATAAGAACAAAAGTTGTTGTTATTACTGAGTTTCTCTGTAATAAGTTTTTCAAAGCCTTAGCATTAATGGATCTTCTCTTTATAAAGTTACACATGAATCTGATTGATCGAAAAAAAAAAAAAGCTGCAGTGCTAGAGGGTTTTTACTTTTTATAATAAACCATAGCATAATGCACATCTGATGGAGACTTCATAATGCATGATTTTGAGATTTGAATTATTCTAAAAGTTTCATTGACTGTTCTGCTCCGGCCTCATACAGAGAACAATTAACATTTTCATTTTTAAGTGACACATAATAATTAATATACAGCTAAGCAATTAATTATTTCAAACTTTATGTTGGCTTGCAAATACATGTACAGTACTTATTGATAATATCATTATTGACAGAATCATACCTGCCATTGTGACTGGATTAATAATCAGGAGATGTGTAGAAAAAAAAAAAACTCAGTGGATTCTTGAAAAAATCAGATGATCTAGAATATTCACATTATTAAACGGCACAAGTATCTAACAGTAACATTGGTGTCTACAATTCCTGACAGATACACACTAGATTCTTGATACAACCCTACCTACTATAGTATTTCAATTCACATCAAGACTTTGGGCTACTTGGAATAAAACCTCATAAAGAAACATCATAGAAAATTAAGATCAAGATTATAGATCTCTGTTTTTTGCCCACAGAAAAGTTATTTCTTTTGTTCGTGACTAAGGCCTAGATCTAATACTTTACTCAGGCTAGACATGTTCACATTGTTCGCTTTTAAATTTAATAAAAGAGGCAACTGAAAATACCTGTGTTCATGGTGACGTAATGCATTTTTTTCTCTTTTTTTCTTTTTTTATCATTTTCGATTTTGATTGCCCATTCACATGTAGATACTACATGTATTGCTTAAGCTAAGGGTATAGAAGAGTTTCCATCTTGGTGTACTCCTCTCTGCATATACTTTCTTTTCTTGGTACAGAACACCATACAGGAACTTATGTGGGAATTGCCACAGGGGGGGGGCGACTTATTAGAGATACACAGCCGACAAAATTAACAGTTCAAAAACATTTTTCGCACAATTAGTAGCTCGAAGACATAGTCTAGAATGGTTCTAGATTTGACTGATCTCTAGAGGCCCGAAACCAGAGGTAAAATTTTCTTTTAAATGTGTTATAATTTGCACAAAACAACAGCACATATTTGTCCTCCTGCTTTATCTGCCTTGACTAACAACAATTCGGTGGTTTAACAAATTCTGTGGAGTAATTCCTAAACCACCCTCAGGGCCAAAAATTGCCAGGCAAAAATTTGTTATTTAAAATATGAAAAGTCCTGACCCACTATGAGATAAAAAACAAAAATCGTAATTTTTTTTGGTGTCTTCCCAAAATTAAGGAAAGAAGTGGTAAGTCACAACTAAATCCTTAAAAATAACAGGTATGTGTAATTTTCTCATAGTTTGTGGGCTGCTTCATTTGTGTTATTCTCAGGCCTTCTAAATCTATCAGGAATTCCACTTTGTGACACAATTAGTAATTGACTACAATCCTACATAAATAAAGACATGACATTTAATCAATAAACCAATGAAACGTAAGATATTTCATTAATTATATTTCTTGAAATTTTTATTTTTTTTTCCAACTAAATAATACAAGCAAACATTGCATCATACAACAATCAATAAACATATTAAAGTATGATTATGATAAATGACAATGCAGAGCACATTATTTAATGTAATGATAGAGCACTGCACAGAATGCAAACATAACATTCTAAATAACATGAATACTTTTATGAAACAAAAGCAATCCATGTAGCACCACATTTATTCTAGAGAAAAATAACAAGTCAGGCATATGTAAAAAAAAGGACATGACCAGTTTTTCTAACAGCGTGATAAAATATCTTTTCTTGTTTTAAATATAGTAAATGGTACAGTACTGCAGATAGAAGCCCCGATCTCCTTTAAAATAATACAGATTGTTGGCCCTAGATCTTCCAACTTTTTGCAGATCTTGTCAGAGTTTGAGCAGGAACTTTACAGCTTCATGGGTAAAGTGAATTTGATAGGAAGTCCATAAATTCTCTGAAAAGTTTTTTGTACTTGGTAAATGAATTACATTTTCACTATCATGGGAAACTCAATTCACTTAACCTACGCGGTTTATAGAAATGCTTTGACCAAACGTGTGATTAACTAAATTTAAAGATAACTGCAATTGTTATCTGTTTTCAATGAAATATCGTTTGTTGGGCTACATGGTTGGAAAAGCAAAATTTAAATTTCCTTTTTTTTGGTGGTATATTTAATAATTATACATATATTGTTCTAAGAATTGTGTACAGAATCAAATGCCAATTGTAGCAGAAATCAGATAATGTGTAGCAACAGAGAGTTTTATTCAAAATTAAAATAACAAAAAATAACCACAAAAGTATAATTCTTAGTTATTTTTGCTATGTCAAAGAAAGGAAACAAAAATTGGCATACAAACTTCGGTTGCTTAAAAACAAAAGGCACCACTTGCAATTCTGCAGAGACATTATTTTTTTTTTTCAAAAATGAAATGAGAACAAAGAAAAAAAATTCCAACACATTTCTGAATGACAACTGTCCTCAATACTATAATAGTTTACTTTTGTCATTCCAACTCTCAGGTAAGAACTATCTTTTCAGACTGAAATACTACAGGCCTTGCAATATTAAATGTCCTTACTTGGTGCTACTTTTTCACTCTTACTAAGTGATATATATGTTCCTCACATTTCTGACATGATGTTGACACTACTTTTAAACACCAAGTTACCACAGGTCCAACCATTTTTGACATACGTAGCACTGTTTTGCAGCAGGGCTCCAATGCATGTTAACACTGTTTTCATACACATATGTAACCTACTATAGACCCTGCCATTTCCAACTTAAGTTAGCCCAATTTTTTTAACATTAAGGTGTTACAGCAGCATATTTCTGACTACTGTTAGCATTACTTTTTTGCACACTAAGATACTACACGTCCAGAGCACTTCTGTCTCAGGCAAAAAAAAACAAAAACAAAAACAAAAAATCCTCCTCATTAAAATAAAAAAAAATAATCCATAAAAGATAAGCAAATTTGTAAATTAGATCTACAATACAGCCTAAATCTATATCTAGATCTATATCATGTTTATTCAAGATAGATCTAAAATCTAAAGGCTGAGTGTCAGTCAATGAATTCAATTGGCAAATTTTGAAAGATAAAAGATTGCATGATATTTGAAGAGAAGTTTTCTTGTTTGCAAATACATGGCCTTTTAATTAAGTATTAAGAATGTTTAGCCACAGGATATTAAAATCAGGTCAATGGTTTAACTCTTACTCATAGGCCTTGGCCTAATCACAAATCAGCCTTGACAAAGCACATGAAGTTTTGTGGCTCTCTTGCTCATGCACAGCGATGCATGCTGCAGACTAGGCTAAACTTATCAGTTGACCTTAATTTTTTTGGCCTAAGCCTAAACCAAATACACGTGAAGGCTTAGGCCTAGACAAATCGTCTACAACAGGTCACTGCATCTTTTGTTTTTTCAAGTTTGAAATTTCAAAAAAAATTCAGCATCAAGACCCATTTCATTTACCCTTCACTGAATTACATTCAAATTTCACAATAAATTAAAAGCAACAATTAGTTTTAAGTACTTCTTTTCTTGTGATTCTATGGTTAATGGAAAATGCCAAAAATATTGACTTGAAGCAAAGTATTCAATTTTTAAATCAACATCACTTTGACTTTTGAAATCAGTAAAAGACTTTTAAAAATATGTATCATCAGGTGTTAAAAATTAGTCTATCTGATTGGTGATTATTTAAAAAAAAACAACAAAAAAAACTTCAATTACAACAACATGATTAGGTACAATTCAGTTAAAAATAAATAAAACCCTCATTCCAAACCCAGAGATTCTCGTCTTTAATAAAAGGGTCATGTTGTAGCAAACAAATAAAGAACGCCTTTGAAAAATGCAACTATTTCATTGCCACCGAGCTTTGATTCCCCATACAGTCGATCCACAAAAGTTATGGGTACCTGTCAACAGAGAAACATAAAATTAGAAATATTCTGTCAAACATCAAAAGCTGTGGTCATTTTAGTCTGTACAGTGAGCACAAAAGTAGATTTGGTGATTCTGTTAAGGTAAAAGCAAATCTAATTATAAATGGAAAAATTTATAAATTTTAAAAATTACAGGCACCTACAAGAGATGACCATTAATGAAGTGGAAAAATACATTGTCAGGGTTACTGTTTTCATTCAGTAAATCAGAAAACTACACAAGCATTAAGATTCTGAAACAATTTAAAACATTGAAAGACCATGGGAACTCATATTTCATTAGACAATCTGTATCGTATTGGAAAAGAAGAGGAGTAAGCACTAAAGAGTTTTGACAAACCTCAGCCACAGAGAAATTGAATTGGCGTGCTCTTACTATCATCTCCATTTGAAAGACATAACCTTTAGAAACACAAGCATTGATGAGCTTTTCTAGGACAGTTTTCTTATAAAGGCGGAAGCTTCCTGTCAGATCAGACACACCTGGTCGTAACAAGACTTGTGTTAGGTAGTTTGCACCTCGACTGTAGAGCACAAAACAAAAACACAATGTATGCAATTAATTGCCAATTTGTAGTCACATTAAATTATTCTTTTGCAATAAAGTAAGCTTAATATTTTTTATGTGCAACTTTTTAACTCAATTTAAATTTAGTACAGTGAACCATGCATATAACAAGATGATTGATCTTGCCTTCTTGATGAACCTGAGATATCATTGAATGACAGGTTGTCCCAAAATGAAATAAATATTATAACGCTAACAGAAAGGATATGAAACGTGCTTTGTTGGCTTTGAATAAGTCTGAGCTACAGCTATCATTTCTCTAACAGATATATATTTTTCTGACTAAGCATCAGATTTATGCTGCAATGTAGATTTGAAATGTGTTTGGGCTAGCTTCTCATAAGTGTGGCTAGAAAGAAATAGCATAATAAGGGTGGAATCATAAGCAGAAACCTATCATCAATTTCTCAATGCCATACAGTTAACATATATTATGCTCTTGGTATGGTGCCAGTGGAGAAATTCAACATAACATGAATAAAAATCAGGAATTCCTGAATAGACACTATTCGAATTGCAATATTCTTTTTATTTATACTTAAAAAAGTTTTTATCTTCATTTGAAATAGTTCAAGTTTCAATACCTTATTACTTTCCTCTTCAAGTCCCAGCCAAATACACCACCATTGCCACTGTATCGCGTACCAGTCACCACATCATAATCTTTCTCTGCCTGTTTCCTGATAGAGATGGGAGTATTTGTATGGTATTTTCATGCTGCAATTCGATAAGTCTTTAGTTCATTTTTATGGAGCCAGAAATCTCAATAGTTCTGAAAAGCAGAAATTTGGTTTGAAAAAAACCTATCGTATTTTTCTTTGTGGTTCTCTGTCACTCAATGAAGATGCACTGGTCACATATGTTCAACAAAACCCATTACACCAAATAAGCATTTGTAATTCTTATACCTTCATAACCTCAATCTGTTCAGTATGTAGGATCTCTTACAATGGGTAAATTCCTGGGTATTTTGGACATATATTGTCAAAACCTGTTGTGTTTCATATCTTTCATATTGCCCAAACTTCTAGCTTATAAGGATGATTTCCCTTTAAAAGTTGTGCTGTAATGCCTTGGATTAATTATAGTTGACAGAAAGTTAAGTTTTTTGTCAAGAGCATGTTATAGCCTAAACACCTCAGGGACCACCACATTTGCCACCTCAAGTACTGCCTCATAAAGTCACTTGCAATCCGTAATCTGCCCCTAAAGACCAGAGATGCCATTTACCTTCCTTTTCAAAAAAATTCCATGCATGTACTGTAAATTTGTAAAAGTCTATCTAACACTTCAAATATTAAGCTGGCAAATGTGCATACAGTGCATCTCAAATCATTTTTTTGTGTTTGGTTAAGTACCATTACCTGATTTACATTGACTGGATTAATTAACATATTTCCTTTGAGAAAATGTACATCTCTGGTCATTTCTGGGCTGGATGACAAGAATAGTGAAATGGCTGCAGTATAAATTTTTCATCTTCATCTAGTTCTTGGAGTGCCTATCATATTAAAATACTCTGACAAAAAAACAGATCTAATTGTCATGATTCACCTGTTGAAATGTTCCAATCTTACCTTATAAACTCTGGAAGAAACTTTGGCTGAAAAGAAAAAAAAACCAAACAAACTAGAAATTAGGATTGCCAAAACACATACAGATATAAGACCTGGACCACTTAAGGCAAGACAAAAATAAAGTAAGTTTAAACTGTTCTAGATAGCTGGAATTATATAAAAAATTTTTTCATCAATCAGTCAGGTATTATCAAATTATGATTCTGAAAAAACATAATTTATTTCAAACAGTGCTGTTTACGTTCCTAATATCTAGAAAAAGGACTTGTGCTGAGATCTATGGCAACTGCATGATTTGCCAGATAGGCTTGGTTAAGAATTCATGATCTGTATGGCCAAAATGAGTGTGGGGTAGATCCTTTGAAAATAGCAATTAATTATGAAGTATAAACTACAAGAGAAGTTATTTTAAACTTTAAAAGAATAAACAAAATTAATTCTAGACATAGAAAATTCAACAACAAAAAAGAATCACAATAAAAGTGGACAAATAAATAGCATGCTAGATCTAATCATAATAACTCGTCATGGTGCTGCCAATATTACCCAACTCATTTTTGGCCTATTGGAGAAAATCGAGTTTAAGTGATTTTAAAAGCCAAAACAAAACCAATAATGCAGAATTAGAAATTATTAATTATGAAAAATTGGTCTGGCACTTTAATTTTTTTTCTTATATCAGATGATGTGTTATGGAGTAATGTATCTAAAAATGGCATCATTCGATTTTTGCCTAAGTCAGACTTTAAACAGTATTGGCAGCACCATGACGAACTAATAAAACTTACATGGTGTGACAAATCTGCATCTAAAATGATGACGAAATTTCCTGTTGCATGTTTTATACCATGAATATAGGCAGTACCTGGTAGGACAAGGGCAGGGGATAGGACGAGAGAGAAAAAAAAGGATAAAATGAATAAAGTGAACCACACAAGATATAAATCTGTAAACCTTTCACAGCTTCGCTCAATCCTTAAAGGAAAGGAAATGTGATTGGATTGATAGGATTATTGGTTGAGCACTAAGCAAAGAGGCTTTAAAAAACTTAATATACTCTACCTCTACTGCTTTATCCCCCACATAAAATACTCCAGAAACTTTGAGGAAGTCAATTGCAGAATACTATAGGAAACTAGCAAGGGCCTTGGAGATTTGCAAAATGTGTATCTTTTTTTTCCCCAATTTTTTCTGAGCAACGAGTGTTTTACATGAAAGCCAAAAAATAAGACAATGGACTTTCACAAAAATATATTACAATGTATAGCATGGTTTCCTTTTTCATACACTTTCTAAAAGTATTGATTTTATGGTTTATAAAAATTTTGTAAACAAATCTAATGTGATTATTTGTGTGAAATATGATTTAAAAGAATAAAAAAGCTTACCCAGACCCAACTTTTTTTCTCTTGGTCTTAGAACCTGGGGAAAAAAAAAACCCAGAGTAGATGCTATATATAAAATATTCACTTCACATCACTTTTTTGCTGAAACATCTATATCTAGTGTGACAGGTAGTTGTGACAAAACAAAATAAAATAAATAAACACCTAAGTGAACCAAATAATTTTGATATTATTAATATTATATATGTGTATATACTTTGGAAATGACCATAAAAGTAAAACCAGAACAAAAAAAGATGAAATTAGACTTTTAAATCAGTTCAGGAAGAGATCAGATTTTTCTACATGACCATAGAATATAAATCAGTACAAGGAAAGATGGTGAGAGTAAGAATTTTTTTTCATACCAACACAAATCTTACAATTTTATCCTCTCCATATATTCTCTGCAATTCTTTCGCAACATCCAAGGTTCCATCAGGACTCCCATCATCAATTATAATAATTTCAAATTCATGGCCACTGAAAAGAAAAAAAAAATGCACACATATATATACATCTATTATACAGTAAAGCAATTTCTTTGAAAAACAATATAATTCAGGTTCTCTTTGCATCAAGTATAGCAAATGAATTATCTGGTCACTACATAGCGATAATTTTCCCGAAATTACTAAAGATCACTTTCAGTGGGCTGATGTGGCCTCACCACTGAGCAGACCAGCATGCCATTGATTTCAAGCGAAGAAAGAAGCAAAAATCAACATTTTATCCCTGATACATATTTTTTGTTGTGGGACAAACATTTCTGCTGAGACAGCAGTTGGAGCAGTCATTGGATTATAGACACTGGATCCAATTATGATTATATGAATGAAAAAAAGGGACCTAATTTTTTGGACTTTTTATCAGGGACTTAAAGGCTTAGCTTGCTTCGGGAAAACAATAATAGGAGTTCCAATACCAAATTTTTAATTTTTAAGTAGTAAACTGAGTTGGATGATTGTAACAGTGAAGGCACTCAATAAAGGTTTCATAAGTCTGGCTCAGCTGATCTTAAATAAGTTTTTAGGCCTTTTTTGTGCTTTCAAGTTCTTCTGCTCAAAACAGTTTATTTCATTAATTTTTTTTAGAGAGAATGAGAGAGAGGAGGGGGGGGAGAGCAGAGAGAGAGGTAGGGAGAGAGAGGGACAGAGAGGAAGATGGGGATAAAATATAAGGAGACTATAGTATACATCTAATACCACATGATCCTTCTTTCTCTCTAAATTTAAAACAGGCTTCACCAAAGGCAGGATGTGAACATATGCATAAGCTAAATGGCTGCAGGCGACTAGAATTGAAAAACCCTTTTACCTCTTCCAAGTGAGAGCACACAAGTTTCTTTAAAACTGAATTTCTTTCCAAGGCCTTCAGAGATTTCTCATTGATTCCACAGGGCCATCAAGTCTAAAGGTGAAATCATTGCATTATGTAATGTATAGTCCCACAATTAGCAGGCCTTACCACAGCACAAGGAAGGGAAATTTACACATAGAATCCATTTTTATGTCACATTAGACACACATATCATCCAATGCTCTTCCTTCCTCAAGGTCACCAAGAAATTCAAGAGTGTCATTTAGTTCTGAACAACCGGAAGCCTATGTGTGATATCATTGCATCATGCATTGTATGTATCAGACAAGCTAACTACCAAAGGCCTTACTAAAGCTGAAGGAAGTGAAAATTCACATATTCCAATTCATCACATGCATAGACCTCAGCTCTCTCACCGGTCACTTAAAATTTGTTTTCAAGGCCATCCTTCAAGCATGTCAATGGTTCTTCTGAACACTGGACTACTATGCCCAAATGGGATGATCATTGCATCATGTGAAGTATAAATCAAACAAGCTAATCACAGCAGGCTTTACCATAGGCCAGGGTTGTGAAGAAACAGATATAATTCACATTTTTTTTCTCTATCCCACAAAAGGACAAAGTGTTTCACTACCTGTTCTGAAACTACACTGGCCAGTCTGTTTTGTCTGTCATTGGTAAATTTAAAATAAACAAAAAAAACCAAAACAATCGACAATGAACTTTTTTTCCCCCTTCTTACTTATTTCCCCAATTTAATTAGGGCGAAATCTAGGGAAATAAAGAATCAAGCTTCTATTATCATTTTACTACATGTATTTATTTCTCTGTTATTTGTTAACACGCTCTCATGAAGACTTAATCCTGTCCTTTCTCCAAACCAAAACTTGTAAACTTCTGTAATTTTTTTATTTACATTCCTTGATCCTTTATATTATGGCGAACATTTAGAAAGTAGTTTTAAAGATAACCTTGATCTACTAAACAACTAGATTTATAAACCAGGTCTAACTCAAGAGATAAATAGATTACTCAGTATTCAAAAATGTTATCTAGCTTTAGAGTGCTCTATAAAATCTGGATCTAAATCTCAAACATCCATCTAATTTTACACTAGACTATCACAACCTTCGATTTCAATTTTATTAAAAACTATAGACATGTCTATAGAATTTTAAAAAAGATTCAATACTTTATATTTCTAGAATGAAAAGCAGCAAAGAAAATAATGTTGTTATTGCTTTATTAAAAAAATGATTTAATAGAACAAAAAATAAAAATAAATAAATGAAACAAAACACCTACACCTGGATTCCAACCAGGCTCGGAGGATTACTAATTAAATTAGTTAAATTAAATGTGATACACTACCCTAGCCTTTATCATTAGTTTATGTGAAGTAGGAATCATTCAACCATAAAGTAATGTTCAATCAATCTTGCTAGTGGAGATCGCCATAGAGACTATCCCTTTCGAATGTCACTTGGAGTCAGATATATATCAGTCTACATCTGCGGAAATTTCAGTGGAGATTGCGATAAGTGATTATCCCCTGGGAATTTCACTTGAAGACAGATGTGAAAATCTATCTCTGTAGTAATTTCGGTGGAGATAGAATTTGCATCTTCCTTTAGATGCAAAAACTAATTATAATTGTCCTCTTTGCTTTGAGTGAACAATCAGATCCAGAGACGTCTACGGGCCAAGAGGCCTACACCTAGAATTAAAGTGGAGACACACTAACTTATTGATAGTTGACATAGCTGTCACAGTTAATAGATATACATCATTCAACAACAAGAGCAAGTAAGCCTGATACTATGCTTAACTCTTAAACCGTTAAGTTTTTTTCTCACACGAAGCAATCAGATAGGATGTGTAGTTCAAAACGAAAAAGAAGTAGTCCCGGAGCAAATAAAGTAGTTTTAGAATAATTTGGTCTGTCTAAAATTCAAAA
>BLXT01003701.1:53400-65923 GCA_019648995.1 Plakobranchus ocellatus
ATAGGTTGTTTTTTTTTTTTTTTTTTTTTTGCTATTTATATCAGTGTTCGAGGATTTTTACGATAAGATAAAGATGAGAACAAAATAGATGATTAAATGTTTTATTTTTCTAGTTTTAAGACCTTTTTTTTTTAATTTATTTTTATTTACATGGTTGAAGTGTGCCAGGAGATACCGACACTGAGACAGATTTACATAGTTACTCAGCAAGTTTAAAATACTCAACTTTAGGCTTCCTGCTCTCAACTATGAATCTCAACTAGCCTGGTATCTAAACGTCAAAGCACATTTTGGGTAAGTAGTTGTTTATTGTTTTTTACTCGCCTAGCTTTGCATGCTGCTGGTAAATACTATTCTCGAATGAGTCAACGGTAGAAGGGAAGAAACATCACTGCCAATAATATAGAAAATAGTGAAATGTAAGCGACAAATGAGACTTTCTTATAACTAAAGAGGTCACTCTTGTTGCTTTAAGGTATTACGCGAGAAAAAAGCAGTTATTAGTTATAGTATTTTTTTGATGGAATTTTTAACTTAGGTCTTTCTAAAAACAACAGCTTTGGAAATGACTTCGCTTTTATTTGATATTACATGACTGTATTGATCTAGAAGTCATTCTTTTCATGAGCCTTTTCCACTCCACACGTGAGTATAGGCCGTGAATACAAGCTCTCCACCAGTTTCTCATCACCAGTCTCTACTTGGCTGTATCTCATCACTGTCAGATCTGACTCCAGATGCTTTCTTCAACTCTTTTTCTCTCAAACTTTTCCTCTCCCGTTGTGAGTTACATTTCTGTGACTGCTCTTATGGTGAATTACATTATTGTTCTTGTCTTCCTCTCCGTCCAATGCTTCTCTTGCGCCAAGTCTAGGACTCAAACTTTCGTTAATTCCCCATAGTTCCTCTTTTCTTTGTTGTGCGTATAGAAGGTTTTAGGCATCTTTTACAGGCAGTTGTTGGATAATTCTCCACGTCTGCGAGCCATGGAGCGAGTACATTTGGCACCCAAAGGGTATGCCCATGTTGATCCCAAGGATAATGATTTCCAAACATTTAATTTTTTTTCTCCTGGATGAATGCTCTTCATACTTTTATTATACTTGCTTTGACATCTTTTGCTCCACACGGTTTTTTCTATTTAATCTATGATGCTTCCATGCACATCTGTGTCCATCCACTTCTTGCAGAGTTGTTCTCAACTGGACCTGCCTGGTGGCATTGATCGTTAGGATTTTTTCTTCGTCTGGGCTGATCTTTCCTGTGGAAGATCAGATCATCAGTTCCATATTCTTCACCTACTTCGAAGGTCTTCATGACAAAATCATTTATATCTATTTTGAAAATGTTTAGTTTATCTGTGTAATCACGATATATTTTGATTGTCTCTATTCGTCGATGATTATTTAATTACCTGCAATGATCTAAGAGGCTCTATAGAAAATTATATGATAGAAATATCAAAGCTAGGCCTATATGAAGAGAAAAAGCAATTTTTTTCCCTCTTTCTATGTTTTTGAAAAATGACTTATAATATCGTGCCTCGTTCCTTTTGTTTGTTTTGTTTTGTTTTTGGTTTGTTTGTTTGTTTGTTTCTTTCTTTCTTTCTTTCTTTCTTTCTTTCTTTCTTTTTTTCTTTCTTTCTTTCTTTCTTTGTTAATTGTTGAGTTTCTTTTTCCTCGTTTTTTGTTTTTTTTTTCAGAATACGTTTTCCTAGGGTTAGAGATGCTTGAAGCCTAATGAAGGACCATAACTCGTGAATTACTTTCTCATCACTTCAACACTGATTTAGTTAGAAAAGCTCAGAATATGAAACTGTCGATTCATTGTCGAAGTCAAATTTGCAACGGATCATTTTTTGTGTCCACTAAAACGCTAAATTTCATTGTAACATCACAAAGTTGTACGATTTTCATAATGGGAACGAAGTGGCTGCTTTGTTTAGTTGTTGTTTTTTTTTTTCATAACCGATAATAGAACTAATGATAATAAAATAAAATAAAAAAAAAAACGATTAAGAGGGGTTAAGGAAGAAATTAATAATATTTATGCAGTAGTTTAATAAACCCTGACACATTATTGTTAAAACAGGTATACAATGTAAATGTATACATACATATATAAGCTTATATTTGAGAGTAGCTTCTAATGGGAGAATAGGCCTACTAAGATCGACACCCCTTCCAAAACTCCTTTTTTTTTTTTTTCTTCAGATCGTTAAAAATAAGAGGAGAAAAGTTTCGTATTTTGATAGGGAGGCCGCATAAAATTTTTTTTTTACTTTTTTATCATCAAGGTTGTGGGGTTTTGTGGGCGCAATGTTTGCATCAGTGGTGAACCAAGAACTCTGGCCAACGCTTGTGACAGTCATAGATGAACGGACAAAAGCTTATCGAGTGCCACTCGAGCTCAATGTTCCTTTCTTTTCCCCCTCAGAGAGACTCAAACATCGTGGATGATTTTGGCTTGACTAATCCAGTGCAAGTGGTGAGTTCGTATGATCTGAATGAGCAAGCAGAAAAGGGGGGAGAGAGGGGGAGATGGATGATTGGTAGGTGGAAGATTGGGGACACTTACATTACTTTGCATATTGAATAGAACATTTAAGCTTACTTTAAAACTTTTATTTAAAATTATAATGATGCTATCAATGATGTTCTTAATTAAATATGCATCCATTCTAATAATAAACTTAAATAATTCGTAAATTACAGAAGTGTCAAAGATTTCTTTTATATATATATATATATATATATATATATATATATATATACACACACATATATATATATGCTTTATATATATGTTATATATAAAGCATATATATTTATTTGCTTTGCTTGTTCATCACCAATCTCCCTATGTTTGTTTATGTGTTTGTTTGTTTGTTTGTTTTTCCAAGAACTAGATCTGATGAACTTCTTCAGACACCTGGGTCAAACTGTTGAAGCCTGAAAATCTACACCGCACTAGAGGAAGCTTTGACAATGGTACATACACGAATTCCGTGATAACTTCAGAACTACACTGCTGTCACGCGTGAGGCTGTTAACTTTAACTCAGTCATCAAAACCTGACAGTTGCCATCAGTACAGCAGCACCAGCAATCTCCAGAACTGCAACAAAACTGAAGCGAGTGGGGATGTTTCTACGCCGCGGCGCTAGTTTTTCAGCTTTGTGTTTGCTGTATGAAAAGTGCTGTGGGAATGTCACTTTATTCGAGTAGTTTTATGTATGCCTATAACTTTTTCTCTTCGTCGATGAATACTCACATAACATATCAACATACATGACTGTTGAATTCAGTTCAAGAAAAACATGCTAGCCTAAAAATCGACCCTTCCTCATCCTTCCAAAAATAAAAAAACACCTCTTTTGTTCTTGCCCACTTTTTAATACATATCGTGCTCGTTATGTATCCTATGAATTTACTTATTGTGTGTACCACGCACGTGATGTAGAATATTTCATGCACTTTGAGTATGATTGTGATTTGAACATTAATTTTATTTTGAACTCTACACACTCTGGTGTGCTGTGCAGGTGCTAAAGGTTTTAGAATGAGCAAACTTAATCATCTTTACATTCACTTTGTTCATTAAATGTGTGTTTCTCGAGAGATTTGTGCATGTGTGCGCCGCGAATATTCATTTCAGTTTGTACCATGCATGTTAACTATCTTCTGACCATAGTTTTATATTGTTTGCTATTTATATTATATGTAATACACATGCAATATAGTTCTTAATTATCCTCTACCTTTTGAACGTGTGCTGTGGGCTATTTAACCTGTATCGTCTGCATCTTAATTATCTCAGGTATCTAGATGATGCAGTTTTAATAGCAAAATCTGGTGTACATCTCCAAAAACTTTTCGATGCTGTACTTTTAGAGAGCAAAAAAAAATGGTCTGTCTTTGAATGCCAGAAAACGGAATGTAGATCATCTCTAAGAAATCTTTTAACCCAAATGCAATCTCGTAGCCAAGACGAAAAAATCAACAAGTTACAAAATATTTAGTTTACTTGATAATATCAGATAGCAGATGCACAAGTGAAATAAGTAAAAGAATAGCCATGGTCAAAGATACATTCCAAACAATGAAACCAATACTGGTAAGCAGAAATATAAGTATGAAAACATATATGTATGATCCTTGCTTTTGTATGGTAGTGAGTGTTGGACAATAAACAAGGAAACAGAGAGAAAACTAGAAGCTTTAGGAATGTGGTTTATCAGAAGAATGATGATAATATGATGGATAGAAAAAAAAATCCAATGAATTGGTACTGAAAGAGGCTAATCTCTAGCGAGCACTAATTAAAACCATTAAGACAGAGTCAACTACAGTTTTTAGGCCATATTTGCCAACATAAAGGTTTAGAACACTTAGCAATCACTGGAAAGATCGAAGGAATCGCAGTAGAGGTAGGGAGAGAACAAATTTTATTGAAAGTCCCCAGTCATGGGCAATAGGTAAGGCTGGCAATAAGTTTATGAATTTAACCTGAGGATAGGTTTTAGTGGAGGAACATGTTCCACACAAGGTACCTAAAGAAGATTGATAGTATTAAGTCAATGGATGATACTGCACTTCATCTCGCCACGGCATCAATGGTTGAAGTAGGCCTATTCACTCAGTATTTTTTGTTTGCATACTATTTGAATATTTAAATTTTGATGCAAAAAGTTATTGTTTTGAATTTTCGTATACTGCCAAGCTCATTTATTATAGTGTGTTCTGCGCAACTATTGCAGTTTGTTTTATGGACATTATTTTGAATATCTGAGTTACGCATATAAACTCAGATAACAGGCACATGATTGATAATGGGAACCATTTCAGTATATATGACATGCACAATAGTTTTAATATGTGCTACGCACGATAATTTCAGTATGTACTATGCACATAAAAGAGTGAGTATCTTGCACAATAATTTCAATATATACTAGTACAAAGCATTCAGTATGTATCATGGACAATGGTTTTAGTATGTCTATGCACACATATTTAAATATGTGGCATGCACAATATTTTCAGTATGTGCCATTCACAATGATTTAAGTGTAAGCCTATATAATGAACAATGATTTCAGTATGTGCCATACAGAATACTTTCAATACCTATCATGCACAATAGTTTCAATATGTACCATGTACAAAAATTTCAGGAGTATGAACGATTCGATAATGATTTAAGTGTAAGCATTATCATTAACAATGATTGCAATATGTGCCATTCTCAATATTTTCAATATCTATCATGCGTAATAATTTCAATATTTGCTATGCACAACGATTTCAGTTTGTGCTAAGCAATACTTTCAGTATGTAACATTCACAATTAGTTAAATTTAAGCCCATATCATGAACAACGATTAAAGTAAGGGTCGCACACAATAGTTTCAATACGTGTCATGCACAATAGTTTAAATTTGTGCTATGTACAAGAACTTCATTACGTGCTAAGTATAATACTTTCAATATGTGACAAGCACAATGATTAAAGTGTAAGGCTATATCATGAACAATGATTTCAGTATGCGTCAAGCCTAATAGTTTCAGTATGTGTCCTACAAAATACTTTCAGCTTGTGCTATGCACATTATTTTTAGCTTACACAATAATTTCAATATGTGTTATACGCAATTATTTTACTATGCACTGTGCAAAAGAATTGTAATATAAACATATATGGTCAGGAATGATTTAAGTATGTGTCATACACAAAAGTATTAACATGTGATATGCCCAATATCATCGGTATGTGCTATGCACAACAATTTAAGTTTGTGCTATGCACAATATTTTCCATATGTGTCACACACAATAATTTCAGTATGTACTATGCACAATGATTTTAGTATGAACCTATAACATCATCAATGATTTCAGTATGTGCCATGCACAATATTTACAGTATGTGCCATTCACAATGATTTATATGTAAGCCTATATCATGAATAATGATTTCAGTAATTGCCATACCAATAATTTCAATAACTATCATGCACAATAGTTTCAATATGTACTTATATTTAAGTGTTAGCCTTTAGCATGAACTGTGATATCAGGATGCGTCTGCTTAATGGTTTCAGTATGTGTCATGCACAATTCTTTCAGTATGTGCTATGCACATTATTTTCAGTTTGTGCTATACACAATAATTTCAGTATGTGCTATGCAAAAAAATTTCAGTTTGTGCTGTGCACAATGATTTTGTAGGAATATTGTATAGATTGGAATGATTTCATTATGTGTCATATACACAATAGTTTCAGTATATGCTATGCACAAAAATTTCAGTACGTGCCATGCACAATAATGTAAGGATAAAGCTGTATCATGAAGAATGATTTCAGTACATGCCATATACAATAACTTCAATATGTGTTAGGTACAATATTTCAGTATTGTTATGCACAATGATTTAAGTGTAAGCCTTTATCATGAACAATGATTTCAGTGTACGTCGTGCGAAATAGTTTGAGTGCGTGCCATGCATATAGTTTCAGTATGTGCTATGCACAATGATTTACGTAAGTTTTATGACGAAACATTCAGTATGTGTCTTCCTCAATAATTACCGTATACGCTAGTACAATAAATTCAGTAAGTGCTACATTAGATAATTTCAGTACGTGCCATGCGCAGTACTTTAAGTAAAAGCAGTTTGAAGAATCATTTCAGTATGCGTCATACACAACAGTTTCCAAATTTGTAATGCACAATACTTCCACATGTGCAGTGCACAATAATGTCAGTATGAGCCGTGCACAATGATGCAAGAATGAACCTATATCATGAAGACTGATTTCAGTATATGTCATACACAATAGTTACGGTACGTGTCATACACATCAGTTTCAGTATGTGCTTTGCACAATAATTTCAGTATGTGCTATGCACAATGATTTCAGTTTGTTCTATCCACAATATTTTCCTTACGTGCTTTGCACAATAATTTCAGTATGTGCTATGCACATTATTTTCAGCTTGTGCTATGCACATTATTTTCAGTTTGTGCTATACACAATAGTTTCATATGTGCTAAGCACAATATTTTCAGTTTGTGCTGTGCGCAGTGATTTTTGGTATAAACAAATATCGTCAGGGATGATTTTAGTATCTGTCATGCACAATACTTTCAGTAAGTGCTATGCACAATAATTTCAGCATGTGCTATGCACAATATTTTCAGTTTGTGCTATGCACAAGGTTTAAGTGTAAGCCATTATCATGAACAATGATTTCAGTTTGTATCATGCAAAATAGTTTCAGTTCGTGTCATCCACAATACTTTAAGATATCTATGCACAATAGTGTCAGTATGTGCATTTACAATGGTTTAAATGTAAGCCTATATCATGAAAATGTTTATGGCATATGCTATGCACATGAATTAAGTGTAAGCCTAAATCATAAACAATGATATCAGTATGTGTCACATACAATAGTTTCAATATGTCTATGCACAATAATTTCCATATGTGCTATGCACAATAACTTCAGTTTGTGCCTTCACAATGATTTAAGTTTAAGCCTTTATCATGAACAATGATTTTAGTGTATGATTTACAATAGTTTCACTATATGTCGTGCACAATACTTACAGAATGTGCTATGCACAATAACTTTAGTGTGTGTTTACATAATAATGTGCTATGCACAATAATTTCAGTGTGTGCTATGCACAATAATTTCAGTATATGCTATGCACAATGATTTTTATATGAACCTATATCATCATCAATGATTTCAGTATGTGCCTTGCAAAATAGTTTCAGTATGTCTATGCACATCAATTTCAGTGTGTGCTATGCACAATAATTTCAGAATGTACCGTGTACCGTTCACAATTATTTCTGTGTAAGCCTATGTCATGAACAATGATTTCAGTAATTGCCATGCACAATACTTTCAATACGTATTGTGCACAAAAGTTTCAATATGTACTATGCACAAAAATTTCAGTATGTGCTAAGCAATAATTTCAGTTTGTGCCAATCACAATGATTTCAGAGTAAGCCTATATCATCAACAAGGTTTCCAGTATGTTCCGTACACAATAGTTTCAGTATGTGTCACGCATAATAGATTACTTTGTGCTATGCACAATAACTTCAGTATGTGCTAGGTACAATACTTTCATTATATACCATGCACATGATTTAAGTATAAGCCTATTTCATGAACAATGATTTCAGTATGCATCTTGCTCAATAGTTTCAGAATGTCATGCACAATTCCTTCAGTATGTGCTATGCACAATATTTTCAGCTTGTGCTATACACAATAATTTCAGTATGTGTTATGCAATATAATTTGGGTATGTGCTGTGCACAATAATTTTGGTATAAACTATGTCGTCAGGCATGATTTCAGTATGTGTCATACACAACAGTGTCAATAAGTGCTACGAACAGTATTTTCAGTATATGCTGTGCACAAAAATTTCAGTATGTGCCCGGCACAGTGATGTGAGAGTAAAGCTGTATTATGAAGTATGACTTCAGTTTATGTCATACACAATAGTTTCAGCAAGTGTCATGCACATTGGTTTCAGTAAACGCTGTGCACAATAAATTAAGTATGTGCTTTGCGCAAAACTTTCAGTATTTTCTTGCACAATAATTTCAATTTATGCTAGAACAAAAATTGTCTCATGCGCAATAGTTTCAGTAAATGTACGATAGATTATTTCAGTATGTGCCTTGCGCAATAATTTAAGTATAAGGCTATATGATTTTTTTAAAAATATCAGTATGTGTCATGCGCAATGGTTTGTCTTTGTGTCATGCACAATATTTCCGAATGAACTATGCACAATAATTCCAGTTTGTGCTTTGCACAATGATTTCAGTATGTCCATGCACAATAGTTTCAGTATGTCTATGCACAATAATTTCAGTACGTGCCATTCACAGTGATTTAAGTGTTAGCCTATATCATGAATAATGATTTACCTATGTGCAATTAACAATAGTTTCAGATCTCTATGCACATCAATTTCAGTATATGCCATACACAATAATTTCAGTTTATGTCATTCACAATGATTTAAGTGTAAGTCTATGTCATGAACAATGATTTCAGTATGTGCCATACACGATACTTTCAATGCCTATCATGCGCAGTAGTTTCAATATGTTCTATGCAAAAAAAAAATTCTGTACGTGCTGAACAATATTTTCAGTTTGTGTTGTGCACAAAAATTTCAGTATGTCCTAAGCAATAATTTCAGTATGTGCCATACACAATGATTTACTTATGTGTCAAGCAAACAAGTTTTAGTACGTGTAATGAACAATAGTTTGAGTATGTCCTTGCACAATAATTTTAGTATGTGCCATGCGCAATGATTTAAATGTAAGACTACATCATGAACAACGATTTCAGTATGTGCCGTGCACAATAGTTTCAGCACGTATCATGCACAATAGATTATCTTTGTGCTATGCACAATAGTTTCAGAATGTGCTAGGTACAATACTTTCAGTATGTGCCATGAACATGATTGAAGTGTACGCCTATATCATAAACAATGATTTCAGTATACGTTGTGCACAATAGTTTCAGTACTTGTCAATCACAATAGTTTGAGTCTGCCTATGTACAATAATTTCCATATGTGCTATGCATAACACCTTCAGTATTTGCCATGAACAATGATTTAAATGTAAGCCTATATCATGAACAATGATTTGAGAATGTTTCATACACAATAGTTTCAGTATGTCTATGCACAATAATTTCAGTATGTGCCATGCACAAATTCTTCGGAATGTGCCATGCACAAGGAATTATGTGTAAGCCTTTATCATGAACAATAGTTTCAGTACGTATCGTGTACAATAGTTTCAGTATGTGTTATGCACAATTATTTAAGTATGTGCTATGCACAAAAAGTTCAGTATGTGTTATGCACAATAGTTTCAGTGCGTGCTATGTTGGTCAACTTCAGTATGTGCCATAAGCAATATAGTTTATGTATAAGCATATATATTGAACACTGATTTCAGTATGTGTCATTCACGATAGTTTCACTATTTGTCAAGCACAATACTCTCAGTATGTATTATACACAAAAATTTCAGAACATGCACAATAATTTCAATATGTGCTATGAACAATAATTTAAGTATGTGCTACGTAACGTATAATAACTTCAGTATATGTGATGCATAATGATTTCATTACGTGTCATACACAATAATTTCAGTATGTTTATGAAAAATATTTTCAGAATGTGCTATGCACAACAATCAAGGTATGTGCCATGCACAATGATTTAAGTGTAAGCCAGTATCATGAATAATCATTTCAATATGTATCATGCACAATCAGTTGTTTGGTCATGTTATGAGGAGTGTTAAAAACATTAATAAATGTTGGGGTTTTTTTATTTAGTGCTATTTATAAATGTGTTTGCGACTTTCTTCTTCTTGCGAGAAAATGTTCAGGTTTACAATATATTGGGCATTAAGATTGTATCGCAAATTTAATCATTATGATTTTGGCGTATCCTGAATTTGAATTAAAACTGACAGATAACTTTGTAATTGTTCTTGTTATTCTTATTTTAAGAAATGGAAAATGGGTGGACTGAGAAATAGTGTTGGAGTAAAAATTAAAATTTAAAATGAACCCCATGTTTTAAGGAGTTTTAAAAACCGTGGTAAACGAGATTCAAGTTTGGTTAATTTTCATGGCATGGAATGTAAATACTCTTCAAAACCATCAGATAACAAGACAAAACACAGCTGCACGTCGAAGCATTCATCATATTTATTACATATAACACGACGCAATGCGGACCAGCAGCAGATGCCGTATCCACTATCTGAGATTAGCTCACATGTCACCTTAGGTCATGTAAAATAGTCCGCCCTATATACGGCCCCAAAACAAATTGAGATTCATATTCAAAGGAAGACAAAAAAAAAAAAACTTATCTGGGTGGCTGGGTTATTCTCCCTTTTTTTTTTTTGTTGACGCTTTCAGTGTGGAACTGCCAGAAGCTGCCTGCTAGCACATGATCAAAATTTAGATCCAGTGCTGATACCAGTGGAGAGAACAACTGGAATTAGACCTAAATATTTGTCAAGATTAGATAGAATCTACACCTTAGCACAGGGATTTATTTCATATTTAGATCTATCTATAGAGCTACTTGTGTAGCCTAGTATCAGGGTTAAAGCTAGATTTTTTAGCTGCTTATTGGTCCAATAAAGCGTTATTCAGAAACCTGTGCTCAACAAAGCAACCAACTTATAGATCTAGATCTAGATCTATAATAGATGATATTTGTTTCGAGTCTGATCTAGATAATATTAGAGCGATTGTTTTTTTTTGTTTTTTTCAATTGGTTTAGATGTTACAGACAAAGTTAAACTACATCTAGATAATATAATCTTAAAGTGGGAGTAGATCTACACGGTTTGAAACAATGTTTCAGTTATCCATAAAATCCGTGGCTGTTGCAGTCTGCTTTGCAGTCGTATCAATTCTGTTTTATACCATTCAAGATTCAGAAGATGATGCTGAAAAAGTTACGAATATAATCAAGTACTGGAATAGCAGTATTTCCTCCCCAGAGAAAACTTTCAAAAAGCTTGTTGTTGGGTATGTTGTTTAGAATTCAGATGAAGACCTAAGGTGGTAACTGTGCATTGCAATATTTTTTTTTTTAATTATATTGGATTAAAGTTCAAGGGACTTTAAAAACTGTGGACTGATTGCAACCATTATTATTATTAATATTAAAAAACAAATGATGGCAATTTTGACAGATGATTTTAAAATTTACCCAAAAATTGTTCTAAGGATTTAAATAAAAAATTATCTGGATCTCATTCAAAGCTAAAAATATCTTTCAAAGTTTTTATTTGAAAGAAACAACAGAATACTTTCAGATTACAATGACTGGTGAATTTGAATCAATCTTCTCTGATTCAGCATTGCTTTTTTTTCTTTTTCATTTTTCAAAAATAGAATTTGATTAAATTGAGTGGCGCTAAAAAAAAAATATCGCTTTTCACATTATTTAGCCTTACATTTATGGTTAAAGTATATATTTTCTTGTTTGCTTATCTCACAAATCTTCCCAAAACCAAATATGTCAGAGATCTCTCATCTTGTGAACCGCTTAAGTTCATAGAAGGTGATAGATAGAACTGTTGCCTTACCATTTTTATGGCATTGTTTGATCAGGTCCATGACAGACATGCCTACCGTTCCGGAAATTCCGGATTCGTTCCCGAATTCTACCAGAAAATGACCTGCGTTCCGAAAACCCGCATTTTTATCACAAAATCCGGAATTTCGCCGATTTGCGATCAGTCATACTCTCAGAAATAATCCTAGTCTAGATGTCTAGCCGCACATCTCTGCATAAATAGCCGAGAATATTAAAGGACTTAGAGAAAAAAAATATCGGCGTAACTACACCTTTTTTCATAAGACCCAGCGTGCATCTAGCAGACAGAGGAGGGATTGGGGTGGTTTGGGGCAAACCTA
>BLXT01003701.1:67533-79592 GCA_019648995.1 Plakobranchus ocellatus
TCAGTTCCCGTCATATTCAGGTTTGTTCCGCATTTTTGCCCTTGATGTTCCTCAAAAAAATTTTTAAGGGTAGGCATGTCTGCCATGAAAAGATTGTTGCCTAGCCTGAATTATGTACTTCAATATGAGAGAAAAATGAAAGAAACACCTAGGTGCAGTTCCAATAAATCTGTTGAAAACAATAGACATTATAATGTCAATTATGAGAAGTAACTATAAAGATGATTCCGGTGCTTTGGGTAGTGATTCCCAAGATTGTCACCCGATTCTCTAAGTGAAAGGTTGAGCATGGGACTTAATTGAAACCTATCCTGCAAAAAATAAATTTGTTGCCTTTTAAAGCAGACAACATTACAAGGGAGGGCTGCATTCTTCCTTTTTGGGAAGTGGTGTGAATTTCTTCAAATAAGGATGGTGTGAAGCTCAGCAATGAAAGGTGAAAGCTGTTCACTTTTCTGAAGTTATTCATTATTGGCCTGTTAAGAATACAAGTAGAATATATATTTAGAATAAATGTTATATAAAGGAAGCATTTCAAGGTTTTTGCAAAAAAATTAATACTCACAACCCTTCTGTTGTCTTCTACTGCATTGTAAATGGCAGCGAACTCAGGGGTGAAGTATTATAAATGAAGATGGCCAGTAAATGTGAAAAATTGTGCACTTATTTAAAATGATCTAGAGGGTACTTACCACTGTGTGAAGACAAGTTGGTGAGCAGTTTTTAGAATCCATTAAGATCTCTTTTTAAAAAGGAATTGACTTAAACTTGACTTACCTGCTCCTTGCATCAAATTTGTCAAAACTTGAACAATCCTCAGCTGTTATTAATTTCATGTGTAGAAAGGCCTGGGTGAGCTCAATGCCGATTGTTATAGGCAGTATTATTAAAGACTTCCTCTAAATCTATGGGCTAGATGCTTAAAGTATATGGCTATGCTTACATAGCTTTGTTGGCTGGGATCTGTATGTCCCTTCTAAGTATGAGTCCAAAAAGGTGCCAATGGCTTCTATGATGTGACTGGATGGTGGTGTTTCTTTGTATATTTTTTTATAATGACTGGTTGGAAATTGTTGTCGGGTAACGTATGTTTAGAGCTTTTCGCAGCTGTTTTCTGTGGATTGTTTATTTCGGCTTTCGTTATTGCCTATGTTCCGCAGTTGTATGTCAGAATAGACTTTATGAGTACATTTTGTTTGATTTTTATATTTATTTTTATTTTGCCTCTGCTCATCCACACAATCTTTAGTTTATTTAGTTTGTTGTTGGATAGTTGTTTTCTTCCTTCTTAAAATGGGTTGAAAATAAAAAAAATTTTACTTCGTTTCCTTCAGTACTTACTACCTATAAATAATTTCCACATTGTATTGTTTGATTTTGAGGTTTATTTTTATTTTGTGTCTGCTCATCCACACAATCTTTAGTTTATTTAGTACGATGTTGGATAGTTGTTTTCTTCCTTCTTAAAATGGGTTGAAAATAAAAAAAATTGTACTTCGTTTCCTTCAGTATTCAGTACTTATAAATAATTTCCACATTTGGGTAATTAATCTGCAACCCTCACATAAGTATGTACATCTCACAACCCGCATTGAAAGCTAGTTGCAATAAATAAAAATCTTTGATAAATAATAACAATGGGAAAAAAATTTACGGAGAAAAAGTTACTTCAGTGTCATGATGGCAAACCCAGGAATTCCTGCTGCTACTTCTATTAAAAACAAAATTGTTTAGCAACAGCAGATTGCATCACAACAATTACTGGAATCAACAGCTTCTATAACCAAAAAGCCTTAGTTTTATCCAGTAGTGGAATACATTGCAAATAAACAAACTGTATTAATTACTAGTACTACTGCTGCAGCTGCTACAAGTTTTTTCTTCACTCGACAGTTAGTACTAAGTTAACATAAAAGGTTACCATGTGAAATTATGAATATGTGGAAGATGTGATACATGTTTACTCATCATTCTTCTGTGTTATCATCCTCCTATAATTGATATCTAAAAATACTTGTTTTTTTTTTTCTTTTCAGCATTAATTCCAACTTGGATGTGATCGTGCCAGGTGTGGCGTTGCTAAAAGCTTTAAATGTTTCGCCAGGAAAAAAGGCAAACCATGAGTCTCTCACTAATCTGAAACAGCTCCAAGAGACGTTTGCCCAATTTCTTGCCAGAGGTAGTGCTGCGGAGCGACCGTTTCTGAACAAAGCTCTTTACATGGAGATTATCAAAGCTGCTAAATCACTTAATCAAATTGAGGTATGAACCAAGAAGTTGACACTTCTTTTTGAATTGTTTTTCTTCTTCATGAGAGCCAGATTGTGTTCTTTACTGTGAGAAATACAAGTTTTGTCCTGGATATTTGATTTTTGTTGTTGTTGTTGTTGTTGCGCTTCCATGAATCAAACTTCAGCAACAGTAATTGAAAGGTGTTCTAGTCTTACATCAATTGAGAAAATGTAATGATGTATTGTTACGATGACAACAAAGTTAAGTTTTGTCGTTTCTTTCAATAATGTATTCTTTTCCTTTTGTAATTTTCTTTTGTTTTTATAGTAGTAGTAGAAGCATATACAGGAAATCAAAGGTATTTACATGTATGTTATTTACTTTTTCATAAAAGTTAGGCCTCATTTATTACAAGATTTTAATCCTTTTACGATTTCCTGTGACTACACAGATACAAATTTGATGTGTTCATCTTGCATTGCATCAACGTTAAATTCAAGCTGCATCAATTACATTTTTCTTCATGTAGAGAATGAAACAGTAACCTTCTTTATAATGTTGAAAATTCCATTGAAAGATCATATTTTGGCAGATTTATTTTTTTTACTGGGTTGCATCAAATATATGCGCCAACATAAATTCATCCAGCTCTTTTTTATTGTTTTGTGTTGTTTTTTTTCTTTTAAACAGCAGTTCAATGCCAAACCAGAAAAAATTGTGAAGTTAGTAAAGCATCACAGGAAAAAAAACATAATGAATGACAAAGAAAGGGCTGCAAACTGAAATGTAACCTGCTATTTTTAGGAAAAGTGTGTTGTAAATATTAAAAGCTGTTTTCAATTGAGCTCTTTCAAGAGTGCTGTAACCAAATACAATATTTATATATCCAGTAAGCGCATGAGAATACAAGTATTGCTAGTGTTTAACTTTTGTTCAGCAATGAACGAGCATGAAATTTGTTTATATTTTATAGATATTTGAAGTCCTCAGAATTATCATTTTTTACATTCAGCTTATTGGTATTGATTTTTTTTTTTTCAGTATTTTGTGGGTGGCAATGCAGCACTTATAGCCAAAAAAGCATCCCATCTTTTCCCTGATCTACAGGTAACACTAGTGTTTAAACAGTCTTTTTTTGCTTAATTTTGTTTCGTTTGTTTTAGCTAGCAAAAATATTATCTTGATTTTTTAGTTTTTTCTTGTTTTTTTTTTCTCAAAATGCGTTGAAAGTAAGAGATTGTAACTTTATAAAGCAGATAATTAAGAAGAAAACAAAGTCTCACAAATTCATAAATTGAAATACTCAAGATGCAAGGATTTTATTGTTCTCTTTGGCTCAGTTAAATTCCATCTCATGAGTTGAAGTGAATAGAACTTGACTTTCCTGGTTTTTTCTTTGCCTGGGTATCCTTATTCCCTGAATGTGGAGCAAGGCAAGACCAAGCTGAACATACTGTATGAATTTGATCTAGAGGAAAAAGGAAAACATTTGAAAGGGCATTCCATCTACCTCTCTTCAAACATTAAAAGGAATAAACAATGACGCAACTGAAATCTTCTTAATTTGTAATTTTAAAGTTTTGGTTCGTATCTAAAAAAGTTTATTAAAATTAGGTGATGTCTGCTGTGCAGCTGCTGAAATGATGTGGAGATAAATATTTCCTTTTTCAACTGAAGATATAAAGGGGGGGAAACGGACATTGTGGTTACAATATATGGGTTCCAAATTTGATGCGGTGAAAGTTTTCATATTTGTGTCATATGGACTAGTTTTAATGTATATTAGCATAAACTGAAACTGGTCTGCACTTTATACAATAGTGTTTTCAGCATTTTTACCTGTTCATGTGTTAAAGCCAGAAAGTTTACAGGTGTAATATACACTATTGATGTACATGTTAAAGCTGAATGATAGTGCTCTAATTTAAGGATGATTATGGCTTTGGAAGTCTTATGTTATTGTTTAGAGAAAACAATTTTGGATCTGGCTCTTCTAGTTTGCCATACTACCTTCCTTTTTAATTTTTTCTTTTCCTTATTCATTGTTCAATTATGAAGTAACGTTAGACAAAATTGCTTCTAAGTAAGCTCACCTTGCCCAAATTTTTGCTAGGATGCAATCCTAATGTTGACAGGTTTGGCACATGGGACAGGTTATCAAAGCATTGATAATCTACGCTTGCCAGGCAGTGGTAGCATGCAGCAGAATCTCTCCTGAGGTTGCCACATTATTTTGATATTTTGTGTCTTTAATTGACATTATTTGATGCAAAATGCTGAATGTTTTCTCTCCCCTCTTACCCCTCACAGGTTCATTTTGTTGGTGCAGTTGGTCCAATGCTTGAAACTCTGATGCCTAAAGCTATAGAGATTGATCCTGCGTGCCATATCCTGCAAGATGAAGTCCATTTGATCATGGAGTACAAAGTTGGAGAAGCTTGGGGGAACTCCATCGCACCTGTCGCAAACCGATTCGTCACAAGTTTTGATGAAACTAATAGCCAGATGTTAATGATGGAGCCATTTTTTGAAGTTGTCAAATCCTCCGAGTATGACCTCATGGTACTTTCAGGTGACTGTGGATTTCTAAAAAATTAGATTTTTCTCATAAATTTCCTCAAATGTTATCGACAAACCTCTCCCTCATCATTACACTGGCGTTAGACCAATCTTTTGCCTCATGCATACGATCTTATCAACCAGACAGAATCTAGAGAGAGAGAAAAAGGGTTTTTCCTTACAACAGTCTCCAAATATTCACTGGTTTTTTTTTTAAAAAAAGCATTGAATTAAAATTATTTCAATAAGACAAAAGCTCCATGCCAAACTTTGCTATAACTGCCTGGTCTAGTCCCCTTTGATTTTGCCTATTAAAGACTGTTTCTGTCTGTCAATGAGATATGCTCTCAAAAATTAAAAATTCAGAGCTTTCAAGAAGCTGAAATAATCTGCCAGTAGCTTTGATGCCAGACTGAACAAGTAAATGACTCGACCACTATTTATTTTGTGAGAAAAGGATGGGGAGGAGGAGGGAGGGAATGGGAGATAGATAATGATCTACACTGTAACAAAAAATTGGTTAAAAGTCTCGATATAGTCACAATCTAGTCCAAACATGATGTACAAGCCCCAGGCTTAAATCAAATTAAACACTGTCATATACATGCTCTGTTTTTACAAAGTGGACTTGTGAAACAAGCTTCTTTATATGTGCTTATACATCAAGTAACAATAGTTTTGTGATGAAACTTACACACACACACACTGCCTACTTGGTGGATTAATTTACCCTGCAAGTAAGGGGCGTTAGTGGCTACCCAGTCCGCCCTGAGATCTGCAGGGACCCTTCTGTCATGGGTTCAAGCCCCGTCACCAGCGCTTTGGCCTGACGGAGTACCTGAAAGCCTGAGATCACCTTGTTGTGGACTGGCCATATACAAAAAACCAAAACCCTGCATGTAAAAAAGCTTACTTTCCCATGTTTTGGGCTACAAAGTTTGTTTTCTTTTTTAATTTTGTGTTGGTATAAGCACCTAGCCTAGGGCTAGAAACAAAGATGTCAATCAAGCTAAAGCAGAATTATCGTAAGTCATAAGAATTTGTATCAATATTGATGGCCTACACTAAACATAAAGTCCCATTAAAAAATAGAATTTAACTGATAATGATCCCCTGAGATAAACATTTGAGGGTTCTCTGTGATTTATTGAGGTAATGAAGAACATATGTAGGTCACTATGTAGATCTTGACAGAAAAGAGGGGTCATGAAGATGAAGACTGCGTTGACAAAGGACAGAGTCAGGTTGCTGAATAAGTGTACTGTTCTGCCGTAGCAAGTTAAAGAGCAGTATCGTCAGTGTTAAGTCTATGGACGATACTGTTTTCGTTTTGCTACAGCAGTGTTGATGTAGAGAACCAGCATGTAGCACCAGATGCTGGCCAAATTACTGGAAAAAGCGAAAAAAAAAATCTTTACAAAGCAAAAATGAAACAAATGATGGGTTTTTCATATTGATTTCATCGGTATACAAAAGTGTACTTTGTTTTTGAGAAAAATATTCCATTAAAAGTTTAAGAAATGGGTAAATCACCAGTTTTTTGGCTTATTATTAAGAATTTGGTTTAAAGTATTGAAATTTTATCAACCAACATTGCATGATTAAAATTCCAATTTCAAAGTGTTTCATATGCAACATCGGCTTTTTCATTTTTTTTTTTTTTTATTTATTTTTTTTTTTAACTGATATTGCTTTTATCTAATGAAAAAGAGTGAAAAAATATTTTTTAAACATATTCAAGTCCTACATGGCTTGTTCAGTCTGAGCATGGATTTATTTTTAAAACTTTGACTGGCTTCAACAAGTGGTTTGTAAGTTGAATGAAAGATAACAAATCTGTACGGAAGTTAATAATTATATCCTAGTTCTCATGCCTTTCCTTTAATGCTGTTGTTTGTTTCCTGTAGGTTTACATATGATGGATGCTCAGCCTGTTAAAATGTTTGAGCAACGTCTGGATCAACTCATTGTTTTGCTTCAAGATGTTCCCAAATCTACCGTGTCCCATTTGGAGTTGGCCAGCATGGCTAATGAAGGATTTGTCAAGCAAATTGTTGAGAAGGTTACTGCTTTGCTCTTCTTAGGAAAAAAACTTGTACAAGATATTAGCAGTTATATTATACTCAAAGTGTACTGGTTCTTTTTATGCCAATTTCAGGCATATTCTAGCCATAGTAGCTTACAACCAGAGTCATGGCAACCAGAGATTTTTTTACGATATAAAGGTTAATAAGCTTTAAGTTTTTTTATGATCAGTTATTATGAATCAGCTGTCACTGCCAATCACTGTTTACCTCCCAAGTACTAGGTGATCTAAACACTTATTGAATACTTTAGATACATAGCGATGAGAGTATAGTTAGTAGAATTTTTTTTTTAGTTTTGAATATCTATCACATTGTCAGTGAGATATTTAGATATAAGCTGAAAAAACAAAAAAACATGTTATCAAAGCTGAGAGAATACTTACTCCTTCATGAAATCATGTTATACCTTAAATGTTTAATTTTTCACATATATTGAAAAATAATGTAATCTGAAGAAAAATTTTCAATAAGCATAAAAAAAATATGAGCAACAAAATAACTCTTTTCTCTATAGAAAAACTTCTATTTTGATTTCAGGTGCTGCCTAACGTTAACTCTCTAGGTCTGAATGAGCAGGAGCTTGTTTTTGCCTCCAAGTCTTGTGGAGGGCCTCACCACAATCTTTTTGATGTTGAGCACCACGGGCAGCCAGACATTCACAAAATCTCTGATATTTTGCTGTGGTTGATGCAGACTTATGGACATTCCCAGAAAAATAATCCTTCATCTCGACTGACTCGCATTCACTTTCATTCCTTGACATTTCACATCATCGCGGTACAAGAAACATCCTGGTCTAATAGCGACAATGCTGTCGCAGCTGGCGCTCAGGTAGCCGGCCTACAGGCGTGTGACACTGGAGCGCTGACCAATGACCTAGTCGACCTCAAGATTCCGTCTAACTTCAAACTGTTTTCTGGCGACTCGGAAAGAGAATTTGACCCTGACAAGCCTCTGATGACATGGCGAAAGAATGGGATTCTGTTTGCTCTGAGCCCAGTCCTTGTGTGTAAACACCCTGTGAAAACTGTAGGCCTCGGCGATGCAATCTCTGCCACGGGCCTCATGTTTTCACAGCATCATTCTCAATAGTACATGCATCATTAGGTCTAAACATCTCATTCATCGTTAACATTTGTTTTTGCACCCTTTATCATTTGCTTATTGCTTGAAAACATAATGAGGAAAATATTGATTATTCATGCTTGGCTGAATTAATGATGTGATTAGACTGATGAATCATTTGATTCTGCCAAATCCTGTATAATTCTGTTACTCATTGGTCTTATGTTGGAAAGAAAAAAGAGGCAATCAATATGATCTTAATGGCAAACTAATGCGTGAAAGATGTTCACGACCTTATGGCTTCACCAGTAATGAAGATTAAGATTACTTGAGAAAGCTGTACAACTTATCTCTATAGTATTGAAAAATGTTTTCCTTATCTTCATTGTCACTTCTGTATCTGCCATGAGTTATGAACAAGTTTATATTTTTAATTTTGTCTCAGCTTACCCGTTGCCTCATCTTATTTGCTTGCAATGCACATAAGCACATGTACAAAAATATCAGCAGGTAAAGGCTATAGCTTTCTTACATTTTTTTTGTTGTTGTTGTTGTTTTTTGGCACAGTACAGCTCATTCAAAAAAAGTGATAAATCTATCATGAAATTCATGTGGATTAAAAAGCTGGAAGGCAGGGAGCACAAAAACTAAAGAAGGCATTACATTTCTTTTATTTTTTTAAACTTTTTTTTTTAATTGAATTTTTTATTTTTTTTTAATGGTCAATCAGTTTATTGTGATCCATGATATGACTTATGCTTACACTGGACAACTTTACTTTAGATTAATGTACTTCCTTTACAAATATTCCGTTCAAAGTCTCAGACAATTAAAGCTATGAGGCTCCTTTGCATGCCATTGATTATCGTATATAACATTTTAGAGGTTTTTTTCCCCAACATAAATCTTTAGAGATGCATGAGTAGTGAAAGAAGAACAGCAGGTTTTTGCACACTTTTGTAAAAGCTTTTACTCTGTGAACAAAAGGCAACCTTTTTTTTTTTTCAACTGTGCCTCCAGAAATTAAGAGTATTTTCTGATCAACAACACTGTATAGTTTCATAGTGCAGCACAACTCGATATCTCGTATTTGCTTCTTTGCTGTAATTCAATCAATTCAAATTATTTATATATTTTTTTTTTAATGCATTCTAGTTCCATTCTTATATTTTCTTCCTGTCTTTTCATCTTTCCCCTTGTTTTTCTTACAACCCTCCTTCAAGTTATTTACCCATTCTCCTCGAGCTGGCCTTTTCAAAATCATTTATTTCTTGTGGTTTCAGAGAAGTTGTTATAGATTTCTGTGTCTGTCTGAATCTTCTGCAATAATTTGTTTTGTTTTCTTTATTTTGAGTAAATTCTGGATTAAATTTTTTTTTTTTTTTTTTTATCTTGTATGATGCTTCCTGAATAGAACAAAATTATAATTTATGATTAATCAAACACTTTTTTTTTCATTTTTACTAGAATAGTTTACAAAAAAAAAAGATCCTCCTCAAATAAATTGATTGTTTTCTTGTCAAGCTTCTTGGATACATTTACGGAGCGTTCATTTTTCAGACCTTTGAAGATATCAAAAGCTAAATTGTTTTAATGTTATTTTCTTGTATTACTCAGTTTCCAGTTAATGAGGTGTACGATATGGCTGTTCAAATTTTGACTATCTAGACATTCTTTAACTGTTAAGCCTCTTAACTTGAAGATTGTGAGGTTTTTTTTATTTAACTATACTTGTTCATCGTCTTCATCATCTGAATATCTTCAGAATCCTTAAACTTATGGGGTTTTTTGTTTACATATTTTTTAAACTTGAATTTGTTATTAAGGAAAATTTGGGTCATTGTTTATTAAATGTATTTATTTATGGCTTTTTTTTTTAAGGTTGAACATTTTGGTTAAACACGTATGTGTGTAGGCTATCTCACTATACAACTGCTGAAAGAGTTGTCCTATGTAGGCAGCCACAAAAAGCGGAATAGTTAACATATATAGGCACACATTGAACCTACTTGGCTGCTTATATTGCCATTTGTTGACTCACTTTAATGATCGCTCGCTGTGTTGATTAAATCCTGTCATCATTTATGTGAGTGATACCACTAAGAACTAATTTGTTTTTCCTTAGACTCACTTTTATGTTAATTGTACTTTGCTTGATTATGAGCTGCATCTCAAACTGAAGCTGTTAAATATAATGTTAAGCTGGAAAAATTATTTACTCTTAATGGACATGTAACTTAATCCTTTCATATAATTACTCTGCATCGTTTATTTTTAATTTACACTGTACATGCTTTCAAGCTTTATTAAATTTACCTTATGCAGAGCCAGGAATGGCTTATATTCTGTTCATGTTTGTGGCTGATTTACTTTACACTCGCTAATCTTTTAGTTTTTTACACTTTACAAGCCTGTCTCTCCAACTCATATGTGTTCACCAAAATGAACTATAGAAGTAACTTAATCCTTGCCTGTTTCTATTGTTTTGTGATGTACATTTTACAGCTTCTCAAACTTTATTTTACTCACCCTGGTCAATGAGATCATAAATTAAAAGCTTATTTGGCTTGATCTTTTTCTTCAGTGCATTTTTTCATTGCAATGTTTGGGTTCATCTATATCTAGCTCACTATGCAGTCTCTCAAGCATTTGTAATAAATCCTGACATAATAAAAAGGCTCAAAGGAGAATTCCAGTGCTTCTGTTATTTTAAAGTTGTGCATCTCTCCCACTATAGACTGAATGGAAAGCAACAAAACTTGTAAAGAATTATTGTAAATATGGAGTTACTATGTATCACCAAGAAAAAAGCTAATCTTGAGTGATCATTAATTAAAACCATAAGGTGGAAGCAAGCACAATTTTAGGCAATATTTGCCGACACAAGGGTTTAGAACACTTGGCAATCACTGGAAAGATTGAAGGCTAATGCAGTAGATGTAGTCAGAGAATAGTTTTTATTGAAGTCTATAAGTCCCAGGCAATAGGAAATGGTAACAACAACTTTATAAGGTTAATTGAGAACAGGTTTGAGTGGAGGAACATGATTGCCAACGTTTGTTCCAGACAGGGTACCTGAAGAAGAGGAAATCTTGTCATAAAAATAATACGGTATAATTGGCAAATGTACATTTCTGAGAGCATGTCTTTAATGATGAATACTGTGAAAGCCTTTATTTACACATTATGTCTGTATCAGTTGAATTTGATGTAGAGCTATACAAGCTATCATGGTTGTAAGCACTGACTAACTTTAACCTTCTCAGCATAATTTGTTTTGACCCTGTTTTATGACATTTTACCTCTGTATTTATCAATCAGCTGAAAAACCAGTCTTGATGACTGTGCCATAATCGCTGGTCATTGTGCAAATGTGTAATCAATATCCATTCATCCTCTTGTGTTACTCATTTTACAAATATTCAGCTTTTTTTCCCTCTGTAAAAGAGTAAGGGTAAACAATAATGACAGAGAACGAAAATTTGTTTTACCTTTAGACTCCTGCATAAAAATTTTCAGCACTTGCAATACACATGGCCCTAGAATCAAATAGTTTTATTTGCTAAACATTTCTTTGCTTCCTTTCTCTCTATTTTTTTTTTCATTCTTTTATTCCTTTACTTGTAATTATAATTATATTTTGCGTCTAAAACCTTTAGATCTAATTAATTGACTATAATATCAGGGGATGTTTCAATCGTCAGTTTTGAAAAGGCTTAAAGACTCTTGAAGAATGAAGACTAGTTTTTTCCTAGAATCTTTAAATACCTAAAACTTTTCTATCAAGAAACTAGGTCTGAGTGACATACGGCACATAGTTGCGTATATATAGAAAAAATAACTTCTTAAGCCAAAAAAAATTGTCATTGATTGCAGCAAAATGTATCTTTATACTTACTAAAACTGCATCGGTTAAATCAGTGTTGGAGATAACTATTGGCATTTGAATGATACCTCTCAAATCTGGTAATACTTGTGAAGAGAATAGAATGGGCTGTTTGATGAAAATCTTTTACTTATATTTATGCTAGGATTGATTTTTGCATTAGTTCTCTTTCATGCTTCTTATCATGGGATCTCTCAAAGATACAGTGGTCCTGCAGAGCAGTTTGAGTG
>BLXT01003701.1:93067-112393 GCA_019648995.1 Plakobranchus ocellatus
GTGGGTGCATAAAGAGGAGAAAACAGATGATAAGGTCACTTAATTGACAGCTGACGATTAAATATACAAAAAAAAGACAGTAACATCGGTTGGTTTCAAGTAATTCTTTCAAAAAGTCCTAATTGCACTAAATCGAATCTTTTAAGAGTAGTGTAAGTTTCGGTAATTCTGATACAGTTTGTATGCTATATATTTTTGAACCAACGAGTTAGAAGTTATATGTTTTGACCTGCAACAACTTCTATTATCGGGGAATCCCGTTCTTACAGGAGCGTTGACGCTTACTTTGAATTCATCTGGCACAGTCAGTTTTGGTGTGGGGAGTCCCAGAGCAGCATCTAAGCCAACCATGAGAACAATGGCGATCAGGACGGCAAAGTCACCTAGGATGTTACGAACCTAAGTTGACGAGAAAATGACGATAGGTTCAAATACTTGCAAAACGGGAGATTGTTATGCTCTTTAGTTGTCCTAACTCACCCCCCTTCCCCTTTCCTCCTCTCACACACACACACACACACACACACACATTCTAACGCTTTAAAGCCATACGTATAATCAATACTGCTTTACATTTTCAGAGGAATAGTATCATCTGCAGTTTTCTTATCCTAGTGGCAAAAAAACACTAAAACGTGATCTTTACATGTCTTTACAGTTTTTCCCATTGAGTTTGATATATATATATTACGATTACAAAAATTTTCTATCTTAGTATAAAAGGCTGGGTGGAGGATTTGGGCCATTTACATGTAGAGCGACCGAAGCCATTTGTCTTTTTGCGTACCATTAAATACCTTGGAAGCTTTTAACCGCCTTCACTATTCAATTACTTTCTATAGAGAAAACAATAATTCTCAAAATCGAACTCGAAATAAAATTCGAAAGACAGGGTGCTCCCATAAGTTCCCATTTAATTAACGAGTACTTGTGTGATTCCAAGGGTGCGATGGACTAAGAGTCTGTGTAACACTTACGAAAGTTGGGAAGCAAGACCAGTTGCGGAAATCCACCAGGAATGTGGAGATGAAGAAAGTGGTCGCGAACAGGATGATGGAGAACATGAAGACATCTGGCACGTATCTGCAGTGCCACTCGATGGTGGCGTTCACCGCGTTTGCTGCGTCCTGGGCGAACTGACTCTCACACTGCCCACGGTTCAGCGCGTCTATGGTCCAGTTGCCTAAGTCTGGCATGAGCATTGTGCCGTTAGAGTCTGGCCACAGGGAGAGAGAGAGGCAGAGAGTTGGGGGGAAATGTAGGTAAATTTGTTTTTATGTCATGATTTTTTTTTTAAATACATTTTTGAAAACTTACAAAGTCTTTTTACTCCTGACACAGGGGGAAGTATGAAAGTCGAAAGTAAAAATTTGAAAGCGTCAGCGTGATGACTATCTCGGTTTTATTTATTTTTTTTTTCCTTTGTTCTTATTTTGTTTCTTTTTGTAGTTTTTTTTTCCGCTATTGCTCAATGCTTATTAGTTTACTGATACACGACTGGTATTGGTTACCAAAACGACAATAATAGTATTAAAAGGTTGCATACAAAGTGTCTGGGCGTACATGAATAGGACAAGAAAGAGGAGACGTAGTGAAGAAAATGAGAGAGATAGAGTGAGTAGGTACGAGAGAGAGAGAGAGAGAGAGAGAGAGAGAGAGAGAGAGAGAGAGTCAAAAGCAAAGAGCGTCATTCAGAAATGAAGAACCGAACGCGAAGAGATGTCACCGCGAGGCTCATACACATAAGCTTGCTATACAGCAACCCGGCCCATAAGACCCTGTGAAACAGCAGACTTACCGGTGGCAGTCATATAGCGACAGTAGCAAGGCGCCATCATCATATCGGCATCAGATGGGTCCAGCTGCAGGGGCTCATCGTCCGCAATCTCCCCGAGTTTCTTAAACGCCTCGTAGATGAAGATGACAGCAATAAGCGATGCGAAACTCTCCTCTGTGAAGCGTGTGATGTACCGCACAAGAGCACTCAGGTCAAGGGCGACAATTACCAGCAGGATACCGGAAGTCCAAATTCCGATCCAGAACCGGAAAGGAAGGAAATCCCATTCGTTGTCCCTGCAGGTGGCAATGAGAGAAACCATGTATCTCCATGTATCTTGCTTTGTTTTCCACGTGATTTTTTTTTTTTATGTGATGAACCATTATTACATAATATTGCCCAGACCTTCCAGTCTTCTTCACAATAACTTCAAACATTCCAACTTTCTCTACAATAGATAGAGGCACTCATGTCTTCCCTAAAATAATTATAAACGCTCCAAACTTCTCTATAACAAATGTAGACATTGCAAACTCTTTACAATAGATTTTAAAATTTTCACTGGAAAAATAAAAGGTAAAGGTCTAACGAGTTCGTGTCGAATCATTTTCTTTCAAATATTGGCTTAAAGCTCAGATAGGATTATTTACTATAAAGACACATTGAGAGACAATGAGTAATTTACTCCTTGTCTTTTAAGTTTAAAAGTTCTGCCTCCGTTCAATCTTCAGAACAAGTTTAGGCCCTAGATCTTGGAAGGGTTAAACTTCAATCAGTAGAACAGAAACAAATCATTTGGCTAGAGGAAAATGCTTGTTAAATGCTCCAATATCCAGATGGTTAAAATGCCTCTATATAAGCAAACAAAACCAAAATTTGATTTGAAAGTTGAAGTCTTGGCTACTTACTTGCAAAAGTCGTAGATGATTTTCTCTAAGACCAACATGGGTCCAGTGCTGCCGAGGATATTCAGAGGTTGTCCACCAAACAGGGCGAATCCGATTCCAGTAACAGCTGCAGCCACGATGCATTCCATCACTCCCTAGAACAAGAATAAAATAAGGCGATGGACGATGCTTTACAAAGACATTCAATTGGTAATCGGGTTGTTATTTGATCTCAAAATAAAAATGCTTAGTGTGATGACCCTATTTTACATCTGACGCTTGTTTTGCTCAACTCGGAGAAATAAGAGAAGAAGGCACCAACAAGAATTAGAACACACAATTCGAATGTAATGTAAATACTATAAAGAAAGTAGAACTTTTCTTGATTAATTATTTATTTCAAATTCGCCGGCGATACTGGTTGATCTAAAGCATTTGCCTGTTTCATCAAATGCCAGATGCCTTTCATTGTGTGACAAAATTGTCAAAGGAAAAAAGAATAAAACTTTTCTTACAAAATGTAAAGATAAAAATATTGCCCTTGTCACAGAAAAGTCTCAGGTGATCATTAATATATATATTATACATTTTGTACTGACCAAGATTTGGTCCGTCTCCTTTCCCAGCATGCCGCCAAAGGTCACATTAGGGGTCAAGGTTGCCAAGAAGATGTAGATGAAGGAAGCTACGCACTGAACGTGCAGGGCGTCTTTGAAATCAGACCAATACCAGGGTATCTTGCGCTTGACGTCGTTCACAAGGCCACCAAAGAGGCTGTAACACGGATAAATATATTATGAGGTCGAGAAAGTAGTCAGAATTCTGCTTCTGAATTCACTACATGCAAGAGATTGGGACTATCTAGCTGCTGATAGGCCTTGATTATCTTCTTCGATTCAAATTTTTTGTCTCAAGTACAGATTGAAGAAATATATAATTATTTTAATATTTTTAGATTAGCATTTGTGCTTCTTTCCTTTCACTGAATATGTCATGCCACAAATACACCCCGCACTCTCGCTTCTCTTTCCAAATACTGTTCTCCCTTCTATTTCTGATATTCTTTTCAGAAAAGCCATAATATTTTATTTCTTCACTCACCGGCCGCTGAAGACAAGGTCAGGGTCACAATGTCCCTCATCCTCATGTTCCTCCTTGACTTCCTTAACCGGCAGAGGAGATCCATCCAGCATTAGAGCTTTGGAGGAGGGCGATTTGCGGAATTTCTGCATAAGGATGGTACAGACAGGACATTGTGTAAAGGTTAATATAGTCAAATTAAATATCAAAGTATTATGTTAGTGAAGATAATGCTCTTGATGATTTCAAAGATAAATTACATAAGATGGAGGTTGTTAGACAAATAGGGCACTGTAAAAGATATTGCCGTTACTGACAATGATGATGGTGATGTGATTCAAACAGATAAGTTGATTTTATGGTGGTTGTTTGGATAATTGGGTGCTATTTAAGGCCAAGCCGCAATGAAAGTTGATAGTGATGATAATCATGAGGAGGAGGAGGAGGAGGAGGAGAAAGAATAAGAGGAGGAGGGGAAGGAAGAGAAGGAGAATGGTGGTGGTGGTGCTGTTGCTGGAGATGATTATGATGATGATGGGGAGGAGGAGGAGGAGGAGCAACATGATGATGATGATGATGATGATGATGATGATGATGATGATGATGATGATGATGATGATGATGATGATGATGATGATGGATGATGATGATGATGATGATGATGATGATGATGATGATGATGATGATGATGATGATGATGATGATTAGGAGGGGGAGGAAGAGGGGCAGGAGGAAGAGTATGCTGCTGATGATGATGAGGATAAGGATGATGATGATGGTGCAGCTGGTACCGAAATCATCACATACCTGGTCAGGCACACTGTCTGGTGGCTCAATCCTGATCTTGGGGTCCCACTCGCCAGGGGGGAGAACTGTCACCTGCTCCAAGAACTCGTCAATACCGGCCACAATCTCTGATCGGTTACGGGCCTTGAATGCCACCTCACGGAACACCTACAATGGGAAAGTGAGATCAATTGTCAAAAAAAAAAAAACTGGAAAAGGGAAATATGCTTGACTTTCATCGGACAATAGTAAACGACCTATCGGCCATTAGTGTATGCGTTTAGACCATAGAGCTTTAGAAAATCAAATGAAGACTTAGATACCTATCCCAATTCAACGATTAAATAGTAACTATTGTCGATGCTAAATATCCTCCTAAAATCAAATTTAATTTGAGAGCAAATAGAATCACGATTTACAGTTTCAAAGTCTTGGATATTTGTGCTTTAACACTAATTGCACCAATATTTATCATTAGCTTTGTTTTCGATGGGTATGTTCCTCTTAATGCAGGGGCAGTAAGATCCTTTCAACTGTATTATACTTCTCTTTATTCAGCTCCCTCTTCTAGAACCGGAGAGAAATATCGAATAGTCATATTTATTTAATAATTCAAACAAAGAAAAGAGTGATCTTGGACAAATGTAGTGGCAACAAGAGTAAAACGAGGCATAATTCTACTTTTATGGTATGTCCAGTCTCTCACCTCATCCACCAGCATGGTGGACAGACATCGGCCGGACTCCTGGGCTTCCTCCTTGAAAACGGCTGGCCGAAGCAGGAAGAAGACAAATCTGGACAAATACGCACAGTGAGAAACATAATGGGTGTTAGAGAAAGCACAAAATTTGAGGTTGGACAGCTCGCTCCTGGCTCTTAAAGGCAAATAAGTTTCACACGATCACACTGAAAACTTTAACAAGTGTGACAAAAACTCTTTCTGAGAACTTTCTTTTGAGAATTTTGGCATAAAAGATAAAGTCTAGGTATAAACATTTTTATCCATTTGAATCACGAAGTGTTTAATTTTAACTGTCTCTCTCATCCTTTGTTTCAAAGCACTCAATTGAGACTCTTTTTCACACATAAAAGACATCTGATATGTGAATATTATTTCTTGTCCTCCTTGATGATAGATTGATTTCTTGTATTTTTTTTTAATTAAAAGGGATAATAAGACTTCAGTTAGAATATAAAAATCTAGGATGTAAGAAACCAAGAATTATAAAACATTGATTTGGGTTAACAGTTAACTTTGTTTCCCTTCCATTCTTATTCCTCTCCTTTTTCTTCTTCTTTTTCTTCTTCTTTTTCTTCTTTTCCATCCCTCCACCCTGACCCCCCACCCCCTACCTCCTATCTTTAGCCATTAATGCGACAAAGCCAAAGTTATTGTTCCTAAATAGTTTTTCAAGGTGGGTGAAACTTGGCATTTTTTTCAATAATTAAACTCCAATATCAAAATCAAGTAGAGCATTCCAGGGGATAGTGGCTGACCTGGTGGGCAGATTCACTTCTGACAGATCTCCCAGGTTGCGAGCATCGTTGAGCCTGACAAGGCCACAGAGAGTGGTCTTGAGATCTTCCACCCCGGCCACCATCACGTTGGCGACCTCACTCCCGCGTGGGATTTTCCTCAGGAATCGATCATTGGCCTGGTTAAAACGGTTAAACACACCGTAGGTAAAGAGGAAAAGTGTGTNNGGGGGGGGGGGGGGGGGGGGGGAAGAGTGGCGTTTTAAATCAAATAGTCTGCATGAAACGGTCGATTTTTTAGTCAGACTAGAGAGACCGATAGACAGAGAGATAGACAAACAACAAATAGATAGATAGATAGAAAGACGGATAGACAGATTCAACATGTAGGCCTGTTGATAATTTTATATAAAGTCAGATAAGTGGGCAATGAGGAATCAGATATGATAAAATGATAGACAGTGTGGTAGATAGATAATATATGGGTTCTAAGCAAGGGAAACAGTTAATTAAACAAAATTGCCATTGAGTTAAGTAGATAGATGGGTGTGTGAGTGAGTGGGAAGGTAAGTAGATGTGGAAGATATTTTACCCTCTTTTTGTACTCCTCATCCATGCTGTCCAGGCTCAACTCGCTGTTCTCTCTCTCCAGGTTGCTGCTCAGGCTGATGGCACTGGCCACAGAGCGCATGCCTTCCATGTCTGGTGATACACGGTTGAGGTCAGTACGTGGGTGGAGGTGTGAGAGGGGCAAGGGGGAAAAGAGGGAGGACAATAACCAAAAGTATAAGATAAGTAATAGGCTTTGGATCATCAACTTCATGTACATAATCATAATTGTCATAAGTATTAAAAGCGTTCGCACATGTTAATCTTTGTATTTAAGAACCATTAACTTCTAGGTGGTCTCAGGCTTTTGGTCCTCACTGGCTATGAGCTTCAAAGCTTGAACCCTCTACACACAGTTCCCTGTGTAGTTCAAAGCAAGATTTCTATCCACTGAGCCACCAAAACCATGGTCACGGTTTGTAAATGCCAGGCAAGATTCTGATCGATAATGGTGTCAGGAGTGACTTGGAAATTAATGGTGTCGTGTTTTTGCTTCTTTTGTTGGTGCTGCTGATGTGACGTTTATTTATTGCTGTTCTTTCTACTATTTGCCACTGCACCACATCTGCACTAATTTTTTTTTGCTTTCCACAAAAATACATTGTCAAGATAGCTCTGTCTATATTTGCAAGGACTAGCTTTAGTTTGTTGTAAAAATAATTTAGCTTTGTTATATAAGTCTGTTTTGAGTTTTCCCCGGAAGAAGTTGAGCTTTAGAAAAATTTGAGAATGCGAGTGTAGCACTGCACTTTTCTTTACAAATATTCTTAAGCAAGTTTACACGAATATAAAAAATATATTGCAGAATTATGAATAAATTTCATCAATAATAACGACAACAATACTGTTCACAGTGAGTCACAAAATGTCGGTGAAATTTCAAAACACAAAATGATTAGGGAAACGGAAATATGAGGAGAAAGGGCAGAGCCCAACAGAAGAAAAATATCTGAAAATGTCACAAAGTATTGGGAACCATCGATTGTGATACAAAGATCATATCTATTGTTGAGAGATGATAATAAACGCAAATAAGAAAGTTAGAATAGTTGCGCTTTCTAAATCAGTTGGCAAAAGCTCAGCCTGGTCAATCAAGTGTAGCAGTTCAAACCTAATATGAAGATCAATGACAAATATTGCTTTGAGATATATGGCTAAGCTTAAACATACACTTCCTACTTCAGAGTGTGATAAAATTCCTCATTCCCCACGGTTATGTTGACACAGTAAGTTATTTAGTTCCTACATGACTTTTACAAATGTTTCATGAGGCAAACAATAATTCTATCCATTATTGATTTCAGCATGGATATGTGTAAGCAGCGTGTAAAATTTGTGGTTGGATATCATCATAAATAAAAAATAATTCCTCTACCCAACATCGAGATGAAAACTTAAAATGTTTGTTTTGGGTTTGAAAAGTCCCACTTAGGTCTTGTTTGGAATTAAGACTCATTATCTACTTCGTCACTTCTCTTTCTTCTTCTTACCACTCTTCCCATCCCCCACTCCCATCCTTCTCTCCCCATCCACTACACTTTTTCCCCCATTTCCCTTTTCCCACATATACACACAATTTGTTTGTTGTTTGGTTTTGTCTTTTTTTTTTTCTTTCAGCCAAACTACCATATATCACCTCTATTTTTGGGGGGGGGTTTGCATCGATCTCTCTTGCTTAATCTGGTGATGGCACTTTTTTTTTTTATTGTGTTGGATTTTCAAACCAGGCCGGTGTGATAAGATGCATATGGTTTATTTATAAACCTGTCCCATGGGCCATTACTTTGTTTTCACTGGAAACATGAACCTTTTAGCTTTATGAGGGGAAATGTCCGGACACAACATTCCTATGCATGCTGTACAGGAATCAGAGGTTGGGTTTGTTTTTTTTTTGTTAAGTCTAAGGAAGGTAAGGCGAGATAGTGAAAAGAGATAAGAGACAAAGGGAGAGAGACAAGAGAGACAGGGAAAGAGAAGGGCAGAAAGACAGAGTGTATTAAGAGATTAATTGATTATTGGTATACCCAGTCCACCATTAAACGGTGATCTCAGGGTTTCTGTTCACTCAGTCTCTCTCGTAGGCTTCCGTCAGATGCTCAAGCAAATTAAAAATCCAACAGAGGAAGAGAGACAGACACTAAAAGGGGAAGAGGGAGAGAGACAGAGAGAGAGAGAGAGAGAGACAAAGACAGAGAGAGAGAGAGAGAGAGGAGGGAAAGAGAGAGAGATAGAGAGAGAGAATCAGACAAACAAAAAGATATAAGTAAAGATATAGCTGAATAAAAAAGATAAATTATAAATACAGAATAAAGATCACGGATAGATACACTTATTGAGTAATTCACTAATGGATTGGTAGATCAATACACTGATAGATAAATAGTTGTAAAGAAACATAGACAACTGGGTAGATTGCCAGTTTGATGAACAAATTTCTTAATTGGCAGATTAATATATAGATGGGTAGACAGAGAAACACAGAGAAAATCTACAGAGATAACTAGATAGGCGTTTAGATTATGTCTATATGAAGAAACAGACAGCATGAGACAAAACGACTGCAAAGGGCGTTTTTGCCTTCATAATATCCGAATAATCAAAGTGACAGGCTTTTTATTAATTGCCGTTTTACGGCTGTACATCATATTTTCCCCCTACATAGGTTGTATTAAAAGTTCATTTGATCTTCATACTTTAAGTCTCTTTAATCAGGGTTAGTGTATGTTTTGTTTGTTTCGTTATATTCCTTTCCTGAGTCAATAAAATATTCAACAGTTGCGTTTTATGGTCGCATATTTGTGTGGTCGTTTCCGTTTAAACAGTGACGGCCATTTAATTCATCTCTCTTTTTGTATCGATTATTCAGGCCGTTATCAGACTAGTGAATATATCGATAGGATAGAAGCTGGTTTTCATTTCCATTCATTGCCCTTTGCCTCTGGCAGCTAGGGATTAATCTTCAGGAAAATCCATAGTTTACGCACTATGTTCTCAATCTAAATACCACACGTAATTACTCATGAAAACATTTCTTTGTTAAAATGCGTTATGTTGCATCAATTTACGTATATAACTTGTCAAATGAAATGATAAATCTGTTTTATTTTTTTCTTATTTCTATCTGCAGTCTCTTTTTCTCACTATTTTTGCTGATCAACGTCTATTCATTTTGTCTTTGTGCACTCTTTTCATTTGTTTCAATTTATCTTATTGTATCGTATCGATAGTAAGGGAAATGTCAAACAAGATCTTAGCAAACGAACTCTAGTGTTACTAGATGGTTCTCTAATATATAACGAATATTAACGTCTAGTGAGCCCAACATGCCGTGATAGAAATAGTGAGATAATAATAGTCATGTAGTTATTGAATGTTGATTAAAAGCTGGCTATGTTAGGTTGAGCTGTGGTGTGGTAGAAGTGAGTACATAATAAAGAGCGACGGCAGCTGTGATCCTGGAGATAGCGGTGATTGTAGCAGATATACCGGTGGCAGAGGCTGTAGTGGCACCTGTTGAATGTGATACAGGTAGCTTCCTTAGTTCAAAACTTAAGATAAATTGGTTTCAAACCGTCGGATTCTTTGGATTTTGGATTTTCGTTATTCTCTTGTTCGGAAGTAGGTCTTCACCTGTGGTTTTCAATACTTTTGTTTCTCTCTAAATCTTTAATTGGGCATTTCAGTCAAGCAAAGGGATTAGCGTGAGCTGTAAGTGCGTTTGTTCTCTATGGGGCCTCTACTTCATCTTAGTTGTAAGAGTTAAACTGGGTCAGTATGCCATGAGAGACAAAGATAATAATCGCCAGGCAGTAACAGATGCTTTTGTCTGGCACTTCAATCTTCTCCCACTTTGAAATAGAGTAGATTGGGCCGGGAGAGAGTGCCGGTCTATTCCTTATCGGCGTGCTTGGTTCACAGATGAAACGGGATTCGAAGCGAGCACTTGGTGGATCCAAATTTTCTCACTCCCACTTAGGATTGCATGCAGCGTGCGGTGAGAGGTGATGAGACCTGCATATCACCAGGGCAATAATTATTATCGACGCTGGTTCGATTCTCGTTTCAACTCGATGAAAATGAGAGTAGAGTCTCACCTACTGTGGTACGGTACACTACATCGGATAATCAAGACAACACGCGAAAATTAGGATATTCAGTGAAAAAACAAATTCAGTGTGACTGTCAATAAGACTCTTCTGTTAACTCTGGCTCGAGTCAAAGATGTTATGTTTATCATTGAGGGCGAATTGATTTATATTGGGGTTGCATGAGTTTAACAACTACTCTCAGGCTACAGACATCAGATCTATTCTGTGTTTTTAGGCTCCCAGCCAGACAGGTACACCCGCCGTTCCCTCTCCTACTTGACATATGTTTGTAGAATTACACACACACACACACATACACACACACACACGTTATCAGGACTATCTGTGATCTTGCCTCTCTTCCCGCGGACAAGCTAACAGTATAAACAGCGCGCTCTAGCAGGGAAAGAGGCGAGCCCTGGCTCAGATGAAAGAGGCTATGTCTGGGTGAGCAGTAGTTTTGCGTTCACCATGAGCTTATTTTCTACTTGATGCAATGATCTCAGACTTACTGGTCACCGGAGCTCGTCAAAATGAAGACTGGTGACAAGATTTGAACCCTCTATGGAAGATCCCTGCAGATTCCAAGGTGAGTTCGCAAACGCTGACATTAAGAGCGCTCTCTTTGGTGTGCTAAGAGAATATCGATAAACGCTGAAACCAAATTGAACCTTCTACCGTAACATTGCAAAGAGACTAAAGTATTGTGTATAGGCTCGGACTCTGAACTGCTTTCATTTTTATTATTCCACTGAGTCATATTAATAAAGCCGTAGGTGAATTAATTTTTTTTAATTGATTGTTTTAAAATGAAAAAGGAGCGAATAAAATCACACATTATGTGAAATCGACTGTCGATGAAATGCAAATGTCCATTACGGTTGGGATCACTTTAAAATTTCCATCATTACCCAAATAAAAGGGTATTTTTTAAATGGTTCAGGCTTCATTTCTGTTTCATTACCTTTGGTCTGTGCCTTTTGAGTTATTAGTTTCATCTACTGCATGGCTATAGAATCAGAATCATTGCAAAAATTACCGTTTGCTTTCACAGCCTACGTTGATCTAATCGCATACATATTTCATCAGCCGATTTCGATGTGTCAATGGATATGTGTGTGTGAATATGAGAAAGAGAGTGAAAGCGAGAGAGAGAAAGTGAGAGCGAGAGAGAGAAGAGAGAGAGAGAGAGAGAGAGAGAGAGAGAGAGAGAGAGCAAACGACATGTATCCATTTTACATTACATTAAAGACACCTTACACCTCAATTTACATTTAGGTACCAGCTAAGTGAAACTGCCTCTTGGATCTACGGACGTTAAAAGCTTTGTTATGTAAGTCAGTAGGCGAATGCTGATCCTCTTTATTTCAGTAAGTTGAGTCTAATCTGTCGCTCTACTATATATAGAGTTCGGCTCATGCTCCAGTTACATGTTTTGATAAACCATCACGGCAAAGTTGAGCCGTTTTTACTTATGTGAAAAGCATCGTCCCCCCAAAATATTTCCGTAACAACATTTTGATGATTTGATTATGTTATATGTCCACGAGGAATAGGATAAGAGGAACGTAACATCTCTGTATTACAAAGAAAACAATATCCTTATACAAACTACATTACTATGTATTTGCTTTGAGATAGGATATTGTTTATTGATGGGGAAATATAATTATATGTGTGAGTATGTGTGTGTGTGTGTGTGTGTGTGGAAAGAACTCAAGTCGATCCAAACAAGTTTAAGGCAAAGTTGTCAAATGAACCCTCATTTGGCTCTCTGCCCCTCCCTCTCCCGCCGCCTTTTCCGATTTCCCCCTTTGCTTCTTTCCCAAGATTTCAGACGTAATTTAGCCATGAACTAAGTTTGTTCCACGGCAATGGCTCTTAACACTACGAGTCCTAATTTAAGAGACGCGAAACAAGGCTATAACTCAATTTTGAAAACCGCACTAAAGATAGGGAAGCAATCTCTCTTGATCTCACATGTGTCTGGCAAATGACGAGAAGTGCTTCGACTGAAGTATTCCCCGTCCTTTGGGAGCTTTCAAACATCGCACCGTTGGTTTTCACTGGCGGCGAGCGCTAGACGAAATGAAATTCATTGAACGCGTGACATACGATAAAACAATGAATCTATGCCTGCACACATGACCCGTAACCCTGGGTGACAACAACTCGTACATATACCAACATCCACATAAACATACTATGTACATAAACATACAGCCATGCCCCTAGTACAATCATACATACAGATTATTATGATGTTATAGATAGGTGTAGAAGATGAGTATCATGTTGTAGAGAGCTCAAAACCAATCCCGATATTAAAACGAAAGCGAGGCCTCACGCTTCGCCGCACGTCATAGACTATTGAATGGTTTCAACGTTTCAGGTGAGATCTAGATCTAGGTCTAAACATCGACAACATCCAATTGCGAGTTTTATTAGTTCAATGTTGTAGCTCCTTTCGCCGTGCATTGTGAAGCGACGCTTCGTGAAATTGACTAATGTAACGTTAGTTGTGTCACTTATTTCAATTCTCTATTGCATTTTTGTAAGGCCTTATTGTTTGATTATTATTTTTTCTTTTTGTTTTGTTTTTTTTTTCTTCAAAATATAGTTAGTTAAAATATTTTGATTTTCTTTTTTTAACTGATTATTTTAAAGCGAGAGAAATATTAAGTGTTAGCATCACACAAGTACTAGTGTAAATGTAATCTGTTATAATAACTTACATAATCTTTCTCCAAGCTCATTAGTGAAAAAATACAGGAATTGATAATATTGTTGCAATAAGAACGTGAAAAACTGAGAAGGTACAGCCCTAATTAATTCACCTGGGGCTTGTTGAAAATAATGAAAAGATTATTTTGCATTAATTTTTTTTCTTTACGCCTATTTGCCTATTACTAATTATTGTTTTTTTTTTTTTTTTTTTTTTTTTTTTTTTTTTTTTTTTTTTTTTTTTTGTAATTTGCTAGTTATCGAAAATTTTACAACTTAGAAATAATACGGATTATTGTTTGGAAGAAGAATCATTTCGATGATGGAATCTGCATCTGACTATGTGACAAATTAGCTATCACTTTTCGAGGTAGGGCATTTCACCATATTTGTGTACATAGATAAAATAATAAACTTCCACAACCAATTACTATAAATTTTTTCAACTTTGTGTGTTTTTTATGTGAGAAAATTGTATCTCTTGAGATCTTTCGGATAATTTCTATTGTTAATCTTGTCTCTTTAGATTCCCTACTGACCTATAATACTGCATATGTCAGAATATAGAAGATGCATAGATAGATAGATAGATAGATAGATAGATAGATAGATAGATAGATAGATAGATAGATAGATAGATAGATAGATAGATAAATAGATAGATAGATATACATATATAGAGATAAAAAGATAGATAGATAGATAGATAGATAAATAGATAGATAGATAGATAGATAGATAGATAGATAGATAGATAGATAGATAGATAAATAGACAGAAATTGTTGATAGATAGAGAAGAGAAAGACGCAGAGGGATAGAGAAAGACATGAAGAGGTGAGGGAGGAATCCAGAGATAGGTTGAGTAAATAATGTATTCATCAGATGCAAGCTCATCCCGATACGCTTCTCATGCCTGCTTACACCACGCAACCTGTTCACACAATTATCTATAGGACGAAAACAGATACACACACACACACACACACTGAGCAATATGCGTTTCAGAATATTCTAATGCACCAGGAAAGTAACATCAATAAACAACGCAATCTGTTATACAATAATTATTGTTTTGACCCATATTATCGACCTGTACAAGTTTTCAGACCATAACGTTTGATATGGATGTTTGCCTCAGGAAGACTTACTAGGTAAACATCCGTTTGGCTCTCTCGCAAATACTTTAACGATATCTCTCTTAAAGTTTTCGCTAGCGATTCCACCCTGAGATCTGCAGAAACCCTTCTGTCGTGGGTTCGAGCCCCGCCACCGGCACCCTGGCCTGATGGATGGCCTGAAAGCCTGAGATCACCTTATTGTGGACTGGTTATGTACAAAAATCAACCTCTAACAGTTTTCAGCTGCTCTAGGTCAAATGCGATAGACCTGAAAGGTAAGGAGTGTTGGTGGCTCAGAGGATAGCGAGCTCGCCTCGAAATTTACAGGGAACCATCTGCTGCAGCTCAAGTTCAAAGCTTGCTATCGATGTCCTGGATTGACGAGAAGCCAAAAGCTTAATGAGAAACTAAAATTTTGAACTCGCAAAACGAAAAATTCCGCGTGTGAAACTAACCTGTTTTATTTATTAACGGTTTCTAGCATTTTTACGCTCTTCACTTACGCAAACCGAGAACTACAAATTAATCTGTTTATGCTTCACCATGTAAAAACAAAGGGACACTGTAGCAGAGAGGGCGAGGAGAATTTGTTCTGTCTCAAACAAACTGAATGTAAAGGAGAACAAGAGGAACGTTTAAGCGATGAGCCTTATATCTATTGTACACGAGCTGTGTCATTTAGCTCAACACTTGGACATCGGTGGAGGAAAGAACAAAAAGGCTGACAAAAAGTACAGACAACAGTCAATATCAATCTCTAACTAACTCCGTCAATCCGTCTTGCTTTATTCAGACAATGGGTCGCAGGACGTCCGTGCACAACAAAACCGAGATGAAATATTTCGTTCATATTTCGCGAACTATTTCCCGTTTATTGCTGAACGTATCAAAATATTCGGATATCATTCGTAAACAAATGCAGCCGGAATTTTCAAGGTTTTTGTGGGTGACGTGTTTCTTTTGTTTACAGAAACCGAGGGGGGGGGGGAACATTGATTTTTTAACTTGTCATTATCTCCCGCTGTGGGGTTTAATAGACTTTGCCAACCCGATAGGATTCTCCTTGCTATTGGCCATAAAAGATTTCATTGTTGGTTTGGAGATATTTCATCCTCAATTAAACAATAACAATGTTATTTTTTTTCCTTTAGCTTTACTGTGCATTTTTTTTACCTATTATTTCTTATAAAATGTATTTCTTTTTATCAAAAAAAAAAAAGAAAGAAAGAAAAAAAGAGCTCGAACAGGAATAGAGACAAATAGATTTAGTTTCAAGTGAGCGCTGTAGCAGAGCCATGGATATACCATTAGGGTCACACCATGTCGCATCCTATTTTATGTTCTTTCTCAGCATGTGGGTATAATTAGACACCCTCTAATGTGCGGGCTGTAACAAAATAGCGCCCAGTAAGAGCAGAGAGTAAATAGCATTCAGGAAAACAGTTGGAAACAAAGTGAAAGAGCATGAAACATTTTAGACGTTAGTTCTATTTATCAATCATTTTGTTTGTCTACCCGTTTGGCGTTTCACGCATTCTTCATTACAATTTGAGATTTTTTGTCCCCAGAAATGGAAAATGTTTAGTTAGTTCTATTTGTCGATCATTTTGTTTGTCTACCCGTTTGGCGTTTCACGCATTCTTCATTACAATTTGAGATTTTTTGTCCCCGGCCCAGAAATGGAAAATGTTTAGGACGCCAAATAAAAAAAAAAAAAAAAAAAAACTGAGTCATCATACGAAGAAGAAGAAAATAAGATGCAGATTTCGAGCGATCTCCTAGATGATTTCATTACTAAAATCTACGGTTGATTTTTTGTGACTTTCTCACACTTCATAATATCGACGCCCGTTTTTTTAAAGGGTCTGAATTTGGGAAACGATTGTTTGCGAAAGCTCATGCATGGGACAGCATAAAAAGTCGTATAAAAAAGTTAGTATTGTGCCGAGCGTAACAATAATGTTTACATTTTCCTTGGTTTAGAATAAATAATGTTGCACCCGTAGTATCCGGGCTGGATTATTTATTTCTAGCATGGATGTTAAAAGCTACACTATCAGCGAAAGCAACAACCAAAGTAAAAAACATTTCATGATTCAATTTTTTTTTCTTTTTACTCGCCATGCAATAAAAACGCCCACAAGTTTCCGTGTTTGACATAAAATAAGGAATAATAGTTTTTTAAAAAAATTTATGGGCAATAATTTTCCTACGTTGTTTTAAATTTGTGGAAACAGTTTTAAATGTTATGAAGGGCAAAATAATACAGCAATCCTAATCCGTTTACTTTTTTACCTTGGAGTAAAACTAAACAAGATGATTAATGCAGGAAGACTTGCGAAAACTCTTATACTCCTCGGGTAGACAGAATCTGACGATTCGCATGAAGGTTTTACCAGTGAGCTGGAGAAATCAAACTCTCTCCCTCCCCCCCCTCTCTCTCTCTCTCTCTCTTTCTCTCTCTCTCTCTCTCTCTCTGTCTCTCCCTTTTTTTTTCTCTTCTCGCTTTTTCTTTCCTTCTTTTTCCATATAAACACATATAAATATGTATCTTTCCCTCGCTTGTTTTCTTTTCTCAACTTCTTTTTCTTTCTCTCTCTCTCTCTTTCCCTCTCTCTCTCTCTTTCTCTCTCTCTTTCTATCTCTGTCTCTCTCATACATAATTTTCTCATTCAGGAAGAACAAACAAACGTCAGCGTGCATTTCAAGAAGGGAAAATTATTTTTTTTTAGTTTTTCAAGATCTACATTCCAATCTCAGTCTAGGAATGTTTGTTTTAGATGTTAATCCCCTTCACTGTAACCGGGTCCGTAATTGCGATTGCCAATTAATGCAACAATAATTATTTCCTTGCGAGTGGCCTGCTATTTATTCATAATTGAGACTGGTCACGTACGGCCTGCCGTTAAGATAGAGGGAAACGACAGGTCATATCATACAGGCGCCATTTAATAGGCTTGTTGCATTTTGCGAACGTCCTCCATATTTAGCAGCAAGCTTGAAAACGTCAGCGAGCCTCGTATACGAAAATTAACATAGTGACCTTGAATGGTGACGTCACTATTCACGATTTGCATAACGAACATATTGCTCTCGGCCTCATTGTGTGGTTGAAGATCATTATTTCACTGGTAATTTATAGTGAGAGAGAGAGTGTGTGTGTGTGCGAGAGAAAGAGAGAGAGAGAGAGAGAGAGAGAGAGAGAGAGAGAGAGAGAGGAGCGTGCTGTTTACTATCTCGGTACAAAGTGGAAGGATTAGGATGAAGTTCGGTTGACTTAAAGAGCGGCACTTTCCAAAATGAATAAATCAAATAGTACTTGAAAGTGGCGGGTTGCTAAATAGGTTGATCAATTACGTAGGGACAAAAACGCGAAAAAAAACATTTTACATAACAAAACATTCGTGTTTAGTGAAGTCGATAACAAAAACAAAATGATATTAAATGTGTCACAGAAAGGCACAAAAGTATTTAGCAAGGGGAAAAGCAGTATCATCAACATATTTTGAACGTGTTTTTTGTCCCTTACACACTGTAAACAAAGTGCAAAATATGGAAAATCATGAAAGAATGGGAAAGTTATAAGAAGGAAGTATATCGATTGTTTAAAAACAGTATTGGTTGGATTCTGACAGCACTTAAGTCTGGTTTTAGCTCAAAATTGTTTGTTAATCACACAAGATAGACCTCTGGTTTAAAGCTCAGATGGTTCAGAAATAAGAACCAAGGATGATTCTAATATTCTAAGGTTTCTTAGAGACGCAATGCGGATGTTCTGGTTATTTCAGAAGTTGCAGAGAAAGTTTAGGAGTGGTGATTAGAGAGAGAAAAAGAGAGACAGGCAGAGGCAAAAGAGCTGAGACTGATTTAGAGAGAGAGAGAGAGAGAGAGAGAGAGAGAGAGAGAGAGAAGTCAAATCGTGAAAAAATAGATGGAGGGAGAATATGAGGGGTGGAAAAGAGAGAGAGTCAATGGTGAGATACTGGGGGTGGGAGGGGTTAGGTATCAGAATTGGAAGCAATGTAGCTTGTGAATGGTCACAAGGAGGAAAACGAAATTAATAGCGGTAGGTCGGGAAAGATCACGCTGTAGGAATGAACGGGAAAGAAATAAGTGATGGTAGAAGTGGAGGTGCGATAGAGCGAGGATACAGTTAAACAGAAAGCGGGTAGGACTTTGTGTGGTTCCAGATATGCCAACTCGCCGTGAATGTTGTTGGTGTAGGCCGCCTACCTGCAGCTGTATCCAGCATTACTCACGCCAGTTCAGAGTTAAGGTCATGTTATGTCCCTGCTTTGTTAGAATGCTCTAGATCTACATCAGAGTGAAATCAATTTTTTACGCTTAATATTATTATACCGTCTGGTTCCTACGCTATTGTGTTCAATATTACTGTGATGTTAAAACCGGGGAAAATAAAGTTAACTTGTGCAGCGGAAATAACGAACTCATAGCTCAAGTTGCAGCAGCAACTACATCCGTCTGCAACAGCGACAAAGGTCGACGTTTATTCAACACGCGTTATTAGAATCGTACAAGAACATGCAGGTTAGGAATAAGCTCACTAGCTCTCCTTCAAGCTGAAGAATAAATTAATGTGGTGGCAAATGTTAAATTCTTATTATTAAAAGTAAATACTGTAGCTTACGCTTTTGGATGGTTTACAAACAGTGAGTAAGTGCATCCTAATTGTACTGAATATTATTTTCAGTTTATTATTATTATTATTATTATTATTATTATTATTATTATTATTATTATTATTATTATTATTATTAT
>BLXT01003701.1:198564-212129 GCA_019648995.1 Plakobranchus ocellatus
AAAAAGACAGGTTAGAAGGTTTTTTTAGGAAGCTAAAAAAACAACAACAAAAAAAAACTCTCCTAAAAGTGCTGTTGGCTTAGCAACCAGTCACATTTTTATTTTTCTATGTGCAGAACTTTACGTAGTCAAAACTAAAAAGCGAAAGTAATTTTTCCTTATTCAACTCAGGATTTTAGTTTCAGTCCTGTCACATAGATTTGCAAATCAGATTATTTTATGAGACAGCTTCACAATTGCAACGCTTTACAGGCCAAGCACCAATTCTATATTTCTATACACAAGTGGGAGTGCTAGAATGAGAACCAGCACATTTAAAGGAGACTGTTTTTTTTTTGAGATAAACAATCTTGACTCCTGTGTATGATTGTGGTTTCGATGTGTTTATCAGCACTGGATAAAGGATTTCTTTGAAAGTTTCCTCAAACAGCTCTAAGCTCTTGTTCAATAGTATGGTTCGTATTTTTATGAGTGTTTTGGTCTTAATATTGGGGGGGGGGGGCAACATGTATGGAGTAAAAAGAAAGATTATTATTTCAATTTTTGTTTTCAAGGCAGCATTTCCCAGAGCCCCTCTCTTTAGGCATGGCTTGAAGAGAAGAGTGACTAAGTGACTAGTGCAAGGGAATTAATCAAAAGAAATAATTATAACAAAAATTTTATTTGGTAGGTTCTATGTTACTTAGTTGGTATGAAATATGAACTGACTATTCACATGATTTCTTCTTACTAAAAACAGCCCATTAGTATCAACTCACACGGAGGTTACTATCATATATCGAAAAGAAATGATCAACATATCACCTACTAAAAGTGCAAAAAAAAAGGGACAAAACAGTGTAAACCATATCATCATCATCATCAGGTGCCTTGCTTTACAGCGTTGGCGATCATGGTCCTCCACTTTTTCCTGTCCTTTGTCGCTTCTATTGCTTCCAACGATTTCCCTGCCTTCAGCCAGTCTGTCAGGCCTTCAATGAGCTTTTCTCGTTGTTTTCCCCTACTGCGTTTTCCTTCCAACATTCCTGTTGTTACAAGATTCTCCAACTTTTCTCTTCGCATAACATGGCCGAAAAAGGTTGCTTGACGTTTACGGATTTTGCTTATGAGTAGTCTTGTTGTATGAGCTTCCTCTAAAACTGTGTCATTTGTCTTCTTTGCTGTCCATGAGATTCGCAGCATTCTTCTAAGGAACCACATTTCCGTTGCTTCCAGCTTCTTCTGAGTCTGTTTTGATATTGTCCAGGCCTCACATCCATACATCAAGATGGGCTCTATATAGCACTCAAGGGCTCTTCTTCTTGTCCGGATGGATATGTTTTTAGTAAACCATATAGCAGGAGAAAATTTAATAATTTTGATCAAATAAGAACATTAAATATTATATAAAATATATGCCACAAAAAATGGATGTGAAATATTTTACAAAAGCATTTATGTGATGATTAAAACTTTGGTTACAGCATGTTAAATGTGAGAAGCAAAGAAGTTGACCTGAAAGTCCTAAAAAGAGTAAAGCTGTAACGCTTTCTCTCTTTGTATGTACAGCAAATTCCCTAATAACCACATACAGTATAAAAACCTCATGTGAAATAGAAGAAATATCAAGATTACCTTCTCAAAGAGCTCCTTCACTCCTTCTGTGTCCATCGTTCCACTTTTGGCGATGATGCAGACCCTCTCTAGTGTAGAACATTTGGCCATAGCAGACAACATCATTTCATCCACCTTCAAATATGGATGCTCAAGTCTGAGACATTGAAAAACATGAAAAAAAGAGTGATAAAATATTTCACAAAAATGGTAAAAATTAAATGCATTCTTAAAACTATTCAACTTCAGAGAAAAGTAAGCACAGAACAAGGCAAAAAAAAAAAAAAACCAACTTTGATTCAACTATCCATTTTCCACTGATTTAAAAAACAATGAAAAAAATAATACTAAAAATAGATTTTTAAAATCACACTTAGAAATAATATCTGGTGCCATCTTTGAGTAAAAGGACATCTTGTTGCACACGACCCAGGAATGTGTAATTTATCTGAAAATCTTGTCATGATTATTGTCCTCTTTTTGAAAAACTGTCTATCTGAGGGGCGTTATGTTTACAGCATACCTGAAATCCTTGAGAACAGAAAAAAAAGGGAAGGCCGCCACAAGTCCTCCCCTGTACAGACAATGAGCTATCTGACCCAGGCTAGCGATGGACAGTTGCTCCAAGGATACACACCCTTTGGCTATCGCTACCAGGCAATGGCCTTGGTTCACACCTAGGAATGGATGGAAGTAAAACTTCAGCGATTGATTTGGCAAAGTCTACTTTTCTATACAGTATTTAAACTAGCTTTGTATTTTTTAAGGCATTTAAATAATGTTCCACATTCGTTTGCCAGGAAAACTCTCATAATATTAACAACAAAAACAAACCATGGAATTTATAAAATTTTTAAAAAAAGACCACTTTGATGCATTCAGTACTTCCAATGAGAAATGAGGAAAACTGCAGATTTTCCCTGTTGGCGGACAAGTTGCAATGCAACCACTGGGAGTATACATAGTGGGATCTGGGACATGCTCCCCCAGGAAAATTTTTAAAAAGGACTGCAAATAAAGCCATTTGGAGGCACTTTGGCATCAATTTAACTTACATTTTGTTCAACTTCTGAAGTAATGAAATATTTATGGAGCAGCATTCAAAATCCATGAAATTATCGCAGAAGACTGAAAATGAAGAAATACACAGAAATGCGGACAAATGGAAGCACTGCATATTTCTGATTGGAAGTTCCACTTAACACCAAGGATTCCTTGGTTTAATTTACAATTCGAAGTGATGTAAAATGAGGCTGAAAAAATAACTATCTGAGACTGATTCAAGGATCTTGTTCTTATAGCTATGTTTTGCAAATCATTGAATTTTTTAAACAAGCAGCCAGATATGTCTGTTTCATTCAATGAACCTCTGTATTTTATAGAGTTCAAGACCATTTATGAGAAAACATTTTAATACTTGCATAAACAAAGTGAGGGCATTCAGAGTATGCCATTACAAAGGCTTGAATACCTGGTATGGATGTGAGCTGTAGAGATTTCAGATATTTCCATCGGCCAATGCACATCAATTCCTGATCACCCACAGTCAAGGAAAACATACTGCAAACAAAATAAGAAGTTCATAAATACATGTATTGATACAAAATTTTGTGAAAAAAAATAGGAACCAATTTTTTTTTCTTAATTTGATGGGAGAAATATTCAAAGGGTCAAATTAATCATAGCTTATTTTTAATAAAACACTTTTTGATCGGGTCAATTAACAACACTATTTACTCAAAGAAAGGAGAAAATGGAAAACCATTAAAAATTAAAGCAAATCAAGTCTGGGCACAAAAATCAAAGAGGGTGTAGACATTCAAACTGAAAAACAGCAATAGAGTTAGAAAGCTTACAAAAAAAATATGGAAATAAACATCAAGCTGAAAGCAAAATAAGATCATGACATACCATGGACTTGAAGTACATGTTGTGGGATTCACACCAAAATATTTGTTGAAGGCAGATCGAAACCCCGAGCAGTTGAGCTCAAAGTTTTGAATGTGTGGACAGCTGCGCACCAGTTTCTCCAGCTCAGGAACAAAACTGGGCTCGTCTGATAAGGCTGATGGAGAGAAGGATGATGGGGGCGAAGACGATGTGGATGGGTCATCTTGAGACCTAGTTGGGGAGCTGGCATCGGAGAACTGCAGACAGAAACATATAATGACATGAAAATATTGAACACGTACAAAGAAAGTTCTGTAAATGTTTATATATTTTAATTGGGATGGTCAAAGATATCTCATCCCTGTATTGTGTTTTAAATACGTCCAGCATTGTTGTTTTTTTTTTTAGCTTACTTTTTTTCAAATTTGATCTTTTCAGTTTCAATCTTTGCAGTCAAAAGTTCTTCATCCAAACTGTGTGATTTATCAGTTTATTCAATTATCATGTAGTTCCATGAAGAAAAACTTCCATTGTGAGCCTTAAATACTTGAAAATATGAGAAAATTCATTAGTATTTTGGCTGAGTAATTTCCACAATAATTTGGCAACTAGATCTTAACATGAATAGCTATGTCAATCAAGCAAAATAAAGAATGCAATGTGTTCACAACAATCAGAAATTCTATTTACAGATCTAGCGGTAATTTATCTAGACTAAGATTTATGAAGAAACATACAGTGTCAGATATCTAACGAGAGAAACTGTTGCATTTCATTCTAATATTCCATGCATGCAAAGAAGACTAACTAAGTCGCTGAGAATGAGTACCATGGAAAAACTTTGGTTAGCAGCGTTTGCGCCGATTCTCCGCCTCTTGACAAGGTATCCTTCTGGAACTAGTGAGAAGGTCCTCTTGTTGGACTTGGCATTTCTCTCTACACTCAAACAACATGGAGAAATGGACAGGCAAGTCCATTCTGAAAACAGAGAGAATAACAGTTGGTTTTTTTCAAAGAATATTAACAAACAACAGAAATTAAAGTAAACACATCACTCTCAAATTACATGGAAGCGGAGGGTAATGCAGATTCCATCATTGTCAAGACATCTCTTTGTATTTTGAATTTATCTAGGATCCTGTTGGCATAGCTTCTACATTTCTATGAAGCACACAATTCTGCATAAGCTAAATGTATCTGATCACACACAAATCTAATTTAATTTAATTTTGCTCATACAAATGAACAACTTTAAAAAATATTACTTTTATTGATCAAAGGTATTGAAAAAATAGCAAGTTTTGATACAGGGGGAAAAAGACAGGTCTACTTTAACCAAAAACAAACTGACTTGTATTGAGGGCTAGCAAAGCTGCAAGACTGCTGTAGGGGGTGGCAGCCAAATCCTGGGTGTGCACGTGGATGCCACTGATGTTTAAGCTGCGAAGCTCCACACAGGACAGCAGAAGGGCCTGGAGGCCACTTATGTCATTGTAGATTCTGCGCTGCTCCGAGTTATTTTGCTCCTAAATGGGGCGGAAGGAAAAGGTTTTTTTTTTCCATTATTATGCCTTGATAAAATACCAAAAGTTTTGAATGACAATCAACAACTATTATCTTTTTCTTTTATGGCAGTTCAAAATGTTAAAAAGCCTTTTTTTTTTAATCAGAATATAAGGTCAAACCTTCACATGAGTCCTGATTATTGATGAAAGTGTTTAATATGCTGAGTAGAACAATAAGCCTAATTAAGCTGAGGACTCACCATACCATTGTACAAGACCCATAGGAGGCAGCAAACCTTTGCAATAAGACAGAATACTTCTGCATTGCTCAATATAACACAATAAAATTTTAAATTGGCTTTGAGGCATGTCAAAGATACTTAAACAGGCATTGCATCTTGTCAGTTGTATACATACGAAAGTAGTTAAGAAGTTATGAAAATGTTTTTACACTCCAAAAGAGTTTCAAATTGATGACATAAATCTATTAACCTCCTCAACTGTATATATCTTTACCTTGAGAGGTCCCAACAAAATATAGTTACAGTTCTGCAAGTTTAGGCTCGTCAATTTGGGACATGTGTCAGCCAAAAGGTGGAGCGTCTCAGCTGTCACCGCTGCATTATCACTTAAATTTAAATACTGCAAAGACAAGTTAAAATAATAAAACGTATAGATCATAAAATTATGATAAGAGATGCACATTTCACATAAACATAAATCTTTAAAATTCATTAATTCTTAACGCTTAAAAAAAGCAAACTATTCATGAAAAAAAAATGGGAGAAATCAATGTTGTACGAAAAAAAAAACCATGATGTAAAATGACAGGAACTGACCTTGTTTTCAGGAAGATTTACTTCCACATACAAAACTGACGTAGCTTTTAGAAATAGCTCCAATTATAAATTGAAGATTTGTTTTTAACTTTATCTTAGATTTCTGACTTTAAACACCTCAGTGTGACAGAGGAGACTTGAACATTAAATTGAAATTTTGATGCGATTCCTCAGTATTTACACTTTATCACTTTGTGAAAAAATGGAAAGCGCATGAAACCATACAGACCAGCAAAGCAATTTGCCTGTGTACCAAAATTTGAGAATCTCTATAATTTTTATTTATTATAATTAAAAATGGTTACCTCCAGCAACTGGGAGCTAAAGTTCATGAGGGTTATTTATTTCCAAAAGAATTCTAAATGTTTCAAGAAAACAAAAAAGTCACTTCTGAAATTGAAGGAGCTTTAACTCAACCCAAAAAGTTTTGGTTGCTTCACCATTTTCTTCTATTGAATTTTACAAATTTATCCTGTTAAAAAATTAAAAAAAGACAAATTCTACAATACATAAATAGTATTATAACTTTAAATGTAAATACATTACTACACTTCACTTTTTAATCAAATATTATGAAGTTTCAAAACAAACAATGAAATATGTTCATCTACAGGATAGATCATGTGAACATTTACACACTTTACACAAAGATAGGAGATGATAACAACTCTACATAGCAAATCAAAGCACATTAAGTACAATAAAGCAAGAGCATTGTCAAGAATCATACTTGCAAATTGTGCGCTGTTTCAAAATGCAACACTTCACTGGGAATCTGAAATGTGGTGCGGGAAGGATCAAAGTGAACTAGCTCTTCCATGTTTTGCAAACATGTTGCATAACCATCCATTGTCCACAATTGGTCTACATTTCCCGACGGCTGAAGAAGTGTCTGGAACTTGACCGATAACTTGCAAACTGCAAGAAGGGTTCCAAAGAAAAACATTCTGGCTGCAGGGTCCAAAGCATCATTGAGCGCCATCACCCGCACATTCTTAAGGTTCTCAGGTTTTAGAATCTGTGGCTGAAAGATGTATTTTGGTATGCCTCGGGCATTGCTGGGAAAGCCATAGACATAAAATTCCTCCAGCTTACGACAATATTCAAACAAAGTTGGCCCTGAACAGAAATTGATAACAGGACAATTGGAATAGACCAACTGATGCCTAAAGTGCAGGCTTAGCTTGACAAGCCTTGCCAGACACTCTTGAGCCCCAGTGGATGCTGCCAGTTCAGGGTGGAGGTCTCTAATGTCAGATATGGAAAATGACAAGTTGGTCAGGTTGGAAAGGAAAGACATTATGCTGCAAAGGTTCTTCACTGACAGACGCACTTGGATCAAATGCAGGGAGGTCAAGTTTATACATTTGGAAATTACATCCAAACCTGCCGGCCGCAGCCAGTAGCATGAGTTCAAGTTTAATGCTTCAACTGAGTCTGCTATTGGTCGCAGAAAGTCTTTGAATTTTTCTGATGTCAACCAGTAGTTTTTTGCCACTGTAATGTGCCTGAAAAATAATTAAAGTACAGCTTTAATCAGAAACACGTTCATTCAATATGAAATAATGGCGTTTCAGCCAATTGAAAAGAAGAAGACCAACTCTTATGGATTGGTATGGTCACTCTTTGACAGCGTATTTTTGCATTTCTAATATTGCATGAGTTAATGCTGGTGTGATAGTGCAATTTTACCAGAGCAACAAACTGGACTGGATTATAACTGTAATTTAAACATTTTATTGGGTGTATGTCTTCACAACATGAGGTAGCTTGCCATTATTTTTATATTTTTTAATCCATTTCAAGAGGCACACAAGGAGATAGGCAGGATATTATGAGTTAAGCAATTTTTCTGATAATAACCACAAAATGAAGGAATTCCAGTCAATTGCGACAGCTTTGAAAATTCTTAACATGTATTAATTAACAATTTCAAATAATTTCATCCAAAAATTAAAAATATCTTTTTAAATTTTTAAAAAGAAATTGATCACCTTAGATCACCATCTTGAAGAATGGTGGTCAAATGAATTTAAGTTGGTCAGGTCCTATTCAGCAATAAGTTTAGAAGTAAAATTTTCGCATGTTTTATTTTCACGTCATTAAGTGATTAATGCTATGATATGATGCAATCTCACTTCCACCAAATTAACTTTTCTTGTGTGCACATTCTGAAGTCTTGCCATAATCCATTCTCATTCTTCAACAATGTGATTGTCTAATCTTCTCTGCCAGCAATGATGGTGGGAATGATTTATTTGGCATGGATATTTTATTTTACAGTGTTTTTGTTGCGCCAAAAAAACAGCAAATTTTGTGTTCACAAAACCAATAAAACTTGATCCACCATCGTAACCTACTGCTTTGTGTCAGATTACTCCAATTCCAATTTAGATAAAATTGCACTATCACACTACCATACAGACTATATCTCACGAATAGAAAAGTAACAAAATGTGCTGAAAACAGAAATCTAGGCCTCTATCATCTATGGCCAAAGAGTGGTCAATTTACCATAAGTAGGCCTATCTTCAAAAAAATTAATTTACTGCATTTAAAATTTGTTGCACGGGATTCGTAAAAACTTGTTGCTCTGGATTCAGCATGCAAAAGAATACGTAAATCTTAGATCTAGATCTAGATCTAGAGTTATAAGAAACTATCCAGACAGTGTAGACTACATTTGATTAAATGGGATCAGTGTAGGCTTTTATTTATAAGGCTATAGATCTAGATCTAGATCTAACACACTTTTACCTTGTCAATGATTTGTCTTTGCATATTTGTGAGAATCTTTTGCACACTTGTGCAACGTGAAATATGTCTTGAAATTCCAATTTTTGGAAAATAAATAAAATAATTTCATCGGATAGACGATCAAACACCAGTTTTTTGGATGAGTCTTCGTCTTCACTCGACGCCATCTTGGTCAACAAAGTAAATAAGACTTGTTTCCCTTCCTAAACGGAAAGAAATTCTTTGCCTGCTTTCCCTTGACGGACATGGTAACCACAGACGCCACACGACATTTTAACGATATCGAAACTTTTTAGACTTGCTTTCATAGAGAGAAAAATTAGGTCTCGCATATTCAAGAAGGCCTTGACATCACAAGGCGTTATATTAGATCCAACAATCACAAAAATATCTAAATCTTGATCTAGATAAAATCATACGCTAAAGTAAATATTTTTAAGTTTAAAATGCCAGTAGGACGAGTAAACACGAAGAAGAAAGATGACGCTACACAAAAGGTACCCTTCACTCAAGATGCTATATTCAGAAACAAAAATAATAAATTAAATACTAGATATTTTATAACAGATAGCGGTATCCAGATAGCTATTATATTTTAAATTTTGTATTTCGTAACGGTAATTCTATCTCCACGGAAATTTTCATGGAGATAATCTCAGCCAATTAAGTTTGTTTTTATGAGAGAGAGAGAGAGAGAGAGTAATATTTAAAGAACACGAATGGACAGAGTGGTATTTTGCACAAAATTTGGATTCAAGTGTAAGAATTGAATTATGCATTCTCGGAGATGATTTTTTCACACATTATAATGATCAAATTCTTTCAACATTTCATCATGTCTGGAATGTTGTGGTGGTATCATGTGTGGTTGTCATATTTCCAGTTTGGCTTTGAATTCACAATGGTGTACCTGTACATGACTATGTTTTAAAAAACAGTAGTAATGGTCTCCTTGACGCTTTTCGTTCAGGGTGCATGAAAAAACTCTCATGCGCACCTTTCTGTAATTGCTCAAATGAGTGAATTTAATGTCAATGGGCAAGAAGACACTTGTCATACTAAAAGTGTTAGATTTTCCAATGTTACCAAAAATTGGTCTAGGAATAAGATGGATCACAGATTTTTAGATCCAGATTTCCTATAATGAGATCTAGAGCTAGAGAACCTTTTTCAATAATTTGTAAGTCTAGATTTCCGAAATAAACAATGAAAAATGAGTATCGTCCATTCTCTTAACACTGATGGTACTGCTCTTATATGGCTGTGCCATGTTTGCATCTAGATTATAGATCAACCAATAGATCAAGATTCGACTGCGCACACCTTTAAAAAAAATTGAATGTTAACCATAAAGAGCGAGCATTATGGAATATAAGTATAAAAATAGAGGTTTTCAAGGCTGATCAAATCAGAATTTTAAAATTCTGAGGAGCAAAGTCTTTTTTTTTTCATCATGGGAGCATTTTAACAGCAAAGTGATTAGCAAAAATATCTTTTTGTTTGTCTCTATTGAATTTGTAAAACAAAAAAGGAAAAGGTCTGAAAAGTTTAAATATCTCTTCTCCAAAGAATCAGTCGCAATGTCTATTCTAATCAAGTCTCATAATGAGTCATATAATATGTGACCTTTTTGTGGTGACATTGTTGGATGTAAGCATAAAACTATGAAGTATTCTGGGTGTGAGTGATCCCTATTTCATTTTTATGCTTTTTGTGCTTTCCTTTCATGTTTTCATCATCGTTTCTGTATTTTTCAGATGTAAGATGTCGAATTTGCACGTCAAGCCATACTATTTTGCTTATTATTGTTTATAAACATTCACTGCCAACCTGCCAGTCAATTTCAAAACCTCGCTTAAATGGAAAGAAAATGATCTTTACTTTTACTAGTGTTGCTCTCACCAGGCCTCTGGAGTGTAGTATTACTGTAAAAGAAAAGATGCTTAAGGGGAAGACCTAACAAGACCAGGAAAACCATAACTGGCACTGCAAAATCAGATAAATGATAGAAACAAACATGGTTGTACCATCCCACATGAGTGTCAGTACACTGCTCAGCTTAACATACATCACAACACAAAAATCTGTTGCAGCAAAGCACAAAAGACCTGAATCATTTGAGTCAAAAGGCACAGTTAATGTTCAACATATCCCCTGACCTATGCTTTCCAAATTGAAGAAGTCTATTTCTTCTTTGCACATGTACAAATTTATAAGCTGTAAAGCATGCAAGTCATAAAATTTTTCTTTCATAATTCTTCAAGTTTTCAGAATTAATGAATTTGAATTACAAATGCTTCATCAGTGTTTATCTTATCTTGCAACAAAGTCTCCATAATAAATGGATGTTTTTTTCTGACAATATCTTTTAAACAGTTAAAAGAAATCAAACAGCGACAACAAAATTGGCTCAGACAAAGGGAGCAAAGCAAACTCAAGGAGGATGCACGTCCAAGTTAGTTTGAGCATTTGTTATTTTTAAATATAGTAAAAGTAAACGGCCACCAACTCAAACTTATAAAAACAAATAAAACAACACAGAGTATACATAAAAACGTTTACCCTAAAAGGCTTTATCAGAAAAAAAAAATGACAAACACAAATAAACTACCATAGAAATATACTAAGGAAACGAGCATGACATAATATATAACCTTAACATTGAAAATGCGTAATGTAAAATGAAAAAAGTCCCTAAAAGAAGAGTATTATTAGAAGGTGTGAAAAAAAAATTATTATATATATATATATATATATATATATATATATATATATATATATATATATATATATATATATATACACACATACACATTCATCCTACATAGACGTAATATACATAAATTAATAAATATGTACATGTACACATACATATGCATTTAGATCTACATAGAATATCAATACACATACATACAAATGTATATGAGTGAATATACATCCACATGCGAATTCAAATTAAATATGTATATAGTAATAATTATATTTTGTGAATGAATAAGGAGAATCTAGAATTATCGGTCTCTCTCTCTCTCCTTTAGTCGACCCCCCTCTCTCTCTCTTTCCCACATTCTCTCTCTCTCTCTCTCTCTCTCTCTCTCTCTCTCTCTCTCTCTCTCTCATATTCGCTGAAAGGAACCTTCTCGAAGAAAAAAGAAAGGAGCAATGTAAACATCCTAAAATGACAGTATTGTATTTGTTACTACCAAAATGAAAAATTATAGAAATAAGTCATCAGACCACAGGTAAGAGGTAAATGAGTGCATCTAAAACGATTGACGTAAACGAATGGGGAAAGATGACTGTTCATTCATGTTCAGCCCTTGTGGTTCTGTTGTTTTTAGAGTGTAGATCCAAAATGTTTCTTTATTGAGTCTGCTGATGGTGTCAGAGTGTGGTAGGTGATCGATAGTGATAATATTAATTTATTTTTAAATGATTCAAATAAACTAAGATAATTAAGGCAAGTAATAGTCTTATAAAAATTGACAGGTAGCTTTTTGATTTTATATTTTCCATGTACATAGAAAAAAAATTCTCTCTTTATAAAATAAAAAAAAGAAAGAGAGAGCTAAAGACCTTCAAGTTTATCTGTTTATCATCATCTCATTCTCCTTTAAAAATTCATACACACACAAATAGCAACATTTTCCAATTTAATTTATATATCCTTTTTATTTTGCTTACATCTAACTTTGTGTATGTGTGGGAAAGGGAGAGGGGGTTAGAGAAGGAATGCACATATTTATGAATGCCCATTTTCTGATAAATTTTTAGATTCAGTTTCATAGAAATTATTAAATTAAAATACTTTTGTTTATGATTATACAGTGCACATGATGTGCATTCATGAACTTTTTTTTCCAGAAATTTCTTCAGCTCCATCATCATCAAAACCAAATGAATCAGCCAAATTATCTCTCAGTAAAAAGGCAGCAGCTATTCCTGTGAAACAGGAATCAGAGGTATATTTAACAGTAGTAACACTGAATTTATTACCAAAAATATCTTGCAGCAAAAATATCTAATAGCTAAGATGGTATTTTATTGTCAAAAAATTTATACGTGATGTGTTTTTACATCATTTTTGCCTGCACCAGAAGGAGATTTCTCCTTTATGTTATCCATTTTGATTGCACATTTTTTGTCACACTGCAACAATTGTAATCCCATTAAAGATTTATAATGGATTTTGAAATCCTTACTATCTATAACTAGCTATTTACATTTTTAGGGTCCATATTGTTTCATTTTATCAATAGCCTTCCAATAATCATTGCAGTATAACCACAATTTATACTTTTATGACTGATTTTATCTCCCTTGAACAGTGAAAAGATAATTGTCACATTTTGAATGCATTTTTCAGGAACAAAACCAAACTGTGGATATAAATAACTAAAGAGAGAGGCACAGTTAATCTGTACTTCATTCTAGATTTTTTTTTTGTGTGTGTGTGTGTATAAACTTATGACAATTTTTTTTTTAATAGATACAAAGGCGTTTTAAGAACTGGGTTAGTGTGAGGGAGAATGGAACAAATGGAAAGGAAGATGCAGCCTTTGATGACAATCTTAGTATTGTCAGTGGTGTAGAGAGCGAGCTTGCCAGACTTGTTACTCCTGAGTTGCCTGTGGCAGAAGAAAAATTTGATGACCTAGCAGAGAAAATTGCCCATAAAGTAAAGAATGACCTAGGCTTGAGTCACAGCCGCGCATCTACTCACCATACACAATCAACAGACATTACAGAAATGGGAAATGAATATCCATCTTGGAACTCTGAAAGATGTAAAACTTTCACCCACGATGCACCTGACTTTAACCACTTGAATACATCAGGCTTAGCGTGTCATAGCTGTGCAATCTGTAAGAAAATTATGGTGAGTAACAATGTTGCCAAGTTGTTTGTGGTGGTTTTTTTTTTTTTGACAAAATACATATGGAAAAACTTGAATCAATGTGCAAAAATGTTGCCTTTTTTT
>BLXT01003701.1:212168-223881 GCA_019648995.1 Plakobranchus ocellatus
TTTTTTTTTTTTTGCAATATGTAATATTTCCAGTTGAGTTACTCGTCACATTTTTTAACTCTTCAAAACTATTGAATAAGCCAGGAGTGCACTCTGTGACTTTGGAAGCGTAAAAACTGGATAAGTTTATGTGACTATGTGCCAAAGTAACAATTTAAATGTAACAGAACAAGAAAAACTTTAACATCTTTAAAAGTGTTGTGTGCGACATCCAACTTGTTAGACTGGAGACATGTTTTCTAAACACTAATGTTCAATGCCTGTAGCCTACATGAACTAGTGGTATATGTAGTTGTTTTTTCTAAGGATATCTGGGGTAAAGCAGGGCTTTTATCCATCTTGTCGTTCCTTTACATTGTTACTTTTGATGACAATTGGTTTTGAGTCAAGTTTTAACAATAGAAGTGTCACCATACAATAAAACCTTTAAGTGCAGTGCAATGTATCACTTTTAAAATAAATTTACAGGGAAATCACAAATATCAGCCTATTCGATTGGTCCTTGTACTTTTTTGGGGTTAATTAATCAGCTCTTTAAATTGCATGGAGAACATATCTGAGATGCAGGTACTTGATAAAATCTGCAAAGCCATTTTTTTTTCAGACTGAAGGGGAAAACAAATTCTGTTTAAATCATGAATAAATTCAGTGGATCTATTGACATACCAATAACTGGCTCAGACAGTGAAAGTATTATACCAAACAATACATTTTATGAATTTTCAAAATACCAGTTATGATCACAAGTTATGAACCATGCTCAAAGTACGTGTACATTTTTAATCAATGTAGGTTTCCTCCCGCAATATTCCAATGATGATCATTCCCTGTGGCCACACATTGTGCAAGGCATGCTCTGAGGGGCGGCACAACTGCCCTTCCTGTGATTGCTCCATCATGTCTCTAACTGTGAACATCATGCTGCAGCAAGTAATACAGGAGTACCACACTCTCCCTGCTCCATCAGGTGGTGGACATAACCACAAACACAAAGATGTTGTGATGGAAGATAGCACTCCTAAACAAAGATATGTAGAGGGTAAGTTTCTTTTTTTTTTTTACTTTTAAATTTTTTTTTTCCTGCTGTTGATTCAAATTTCTTCAAGCTTTATTCTATTGAGTCTTGTTATGGTTGTTTTGTTGATACTTTAAAATTTCTTGTAAGTTCTAAAGTTGGTAGTATTATTAACTGCAAAATAATGAAGAGTTTAACGAGGATCGGCTCAAGAAACAACTTTAAAAAGGACAAAACAATCTTTATCCTAATTTGAATTTTTTCATTGTGGTTGATATTTTAAAATCTCTTGTAAGTTTTAAAGTTGGTAGTATTAGTTGCAAAATAATCAGTAGTTTGACAAAGATCAGCTCGGGAAACAACTTCTAAAAAGACAAAAGTCAATCGGTATCTTCTTTTGAATTAAGTGTTTTGTATGTAGGGGGCTGGGTTGTAAAAATATAATGAATCAATAAAAATTTCATTTTCTTAAAATTTTACATTGCTTTTGATAAAATTCTTTTGAAATCAAAATTTGTATTCTCAAATCAATTATAGACAACAGACGCAATAAAATGGCATCGTACACCTCTCAGCTGGCAAACTTGCGGACCAGGCATGACATTCTTATTGCTGAACAGACAGGTCTCCAGGACAGTCAGAAGCAACTCTCAAGCAAAATTCGCCAGGATGAGGCACAGTTGGCCAGTGTTATGAAGCAAGAACAAGAAATAGAGAAAGCTATTTTAGACCTGCATGAAAGGCTGGCTGCACTTCAAGAGCACAAGTTAGTCAAATATCCAATGATTTGAAAGAAAGAAAACTATAATTTTTTAGAAACTCAAAGTCTATGGTCATAAGCTTTTTGAAGGGAAATTTTATGGTAAAATTCAACAATAATATAAAAATTATCTAATTAAGCATTCATAAATGAATTGGGTTTTTTAGGTTTTTGTTTTTTTTTTTTTAGTATTTGCCAATAACAGATATCAGATTTTTTTTAAATATTAGTTAAACAGGCTTCATAAATATTTCCGCTCATTATGTGCCATAAGTTGTAGAAAATTTTGAACCAAAAATGTCTAGAAATAACTTGGAACTCATAACAGTTTTTTTTTCAAAAATCACAGCTAAGTATCTGACTATGAATTTAAAAAATTTTCCTCATTATATTCTAGGGGATACTTGTTGTTCCAAGATCTTGCAGGAAACTCATTTGCCTTGTGTAATTTTAAGAATTATCTGAGGGTGAAAGTTGTTCCTGGGGAATCTGGCCATATTCCCATTCTAAATCATTCAATCGTTGAGGCAATACATACTGCACATCATCAGGAAAGTTTTACATATCTCGTCAATGATATAAACCAGTTCTGAATTAATTTTTTTGAATGACCATTCCCTCCCCCCATTCTATTTTACATCAATTGTTTAAGGGAGCATTATGAGACTCAAGTGTCTGAGATGAAAGAAGAGAAATGTAAAGTGGATGGGAAGGTAACTCTGCTCACCACTACGATATCTTCCTTGGTTCGGGAAATGGAAAAGGTATGAGCAAGGCAGTGTTAAATAATTTTTTGTTTATTTTTGCATTCAAATTTAAATACATAAGATTTTTTTTTTAAGTTCAAAATGGTAAAAATTGATCTCCCAGTACTCTATATAAATTTTTTGTAATTATGAGATGTCACTCTTTTCTTTTTGCATTTTGACATGAAAAAAGTGTAAAAATGTAATCGACCATCCACCTGTAGTAAGAAAACTTTGAGTTTTTTATAGTTTGTGTGATTAACTTTTACATACATTAACAGAAAGAGACAACTTTCCATTAAAAAAAAAACATTGCATCATGTTTTATAACTCCTCTAACATACATGAAATTAAAAGAGGAGAATGATATGGATAGGGTTCTTTTTTTTTCTGGCAAGGGTGAACTAAAAAAGGAATCTCTTCGGCCATAAGTTTCTTATTTTTAATACTTTTTGCACAATTACACAAAAGGAAGTTATAAACATTATTCTTATGATGCCTAATTTACAGACTAGTTTCTGCATCCCATTATAGTATAAAACAAATCAAGGGATAACACCATCACAGTCTCACAGACAATCATTTAAGATATCTTGATTTATTAGAAATGCAAATAAACCAGTATATTAAGGTTTAGCAAGATCCAATATACACAAAGTAATGATCTAAGCATCATGCAGTGCATGGTTTCTCTAGGCAGATGTATTACATAACTGTGCAGGTACAAGTTTATTAGCCTACCCTTCAAAATGCCCGCTTGCTCTCACCTCCTTTCTCTTGGAAGGCTCATTTTTTATGCAATCTCCTACTCGTACTGGCTTTATTATAATATTACATTCCTACCTACACCTGCTTGGAGGGATGCATAATGCTGACAGTCCCATTGCATGCTGCATAGCAAAAGGTTGAGAACTTAGGCTCTAGCATGGTGTAATTTATTTTTTGAATGAAGCTTTCGTAACAGTCTCAGTCTCACTTTTCCTCAGTAAACCCGAGATTGCTAAATTTGTTACTAATTGGATTTGGATGCAAGGTTTTTATCCATATACTAAGACCAAAGAGGAGAAAAAAAAAGGCAGGTTGTGTAACCTCGCACAGCCCCCATTGGGAACAAGTTTATTGAATTATTTTGAAGCTCACTTTAAGAATATCTAAGAGAACTTCCTATTTCATTCAACCCAAAAACTTATGAAAGAATTGATGCTTTATGTCAAAAAGATGAGAGAGATCTTTTAAATGCATTTGAAAACTAGGAAGGCACACACGTAAATAAAAGTCTTTAAGTGTGATAAAATTTCAACAAACACTAGTCTCAAAATATCCCAGTCCTTAAATTAAGAAACCTCACTGTCATTCTCTTCTCAAGTAAAGGCTATAGACCGATTGTCAGGAAAACATTCACTCTGTGATAAGCACCGATCATTCAGTGAGAAAGGATGGGCTAGAGATAACTATACAAACATGTGTTACTTGATTCAGGAAAATAATTAGGACAAAGGCATATATTAGTTAATAAATAAATAAATAACTAGGCCTGTAGAGGGCAACAGAAGAGCAGATAAATAAAAAAGATAAAGATTGGATGATAGGAACGGATGCCAGTTTATACAGGCAGGGGACTTGTTTAAGATGAGACAAAGTAAATTCAGAAACTTTCCTGCCTCACAATTTGAGATTTTTCCACGTTTTGTTCACTAATATTTGCATCAATCTTTTTCTCCCCTCAGGTGGCTTTGCTGGCAGAAAGTGAAAATTGATTCTCTTGAAATGGACATGTTCGCAATGGTGCTTTTCATTTCTAAAAACCAGCCATGCTTGTTTTTGTTAACTGTTCGTTTTTTTTTCTTGAGAATTGATGATTTTGAATAAAACAAAATTTTATGTTCATCGATTCAAGATTTTTGTTTTTGTTCTGCTGAAACTAGTGAAAGGAAATATTTATGTCAATACTCTATGTGAACCTGCATAGACTTGTTTTTTTTAGTTATACAAAACAATCAAATCACACAATACTCACTTTGGAATTTCTTGAACTGTTTAGATACCTGTTGATACTTTTATGTCAATTTGGAAATGGCAGAACTCCTGTAATGAAGTCCATCCTCTCTATGAGCAGCAGAAACGTACATATGTTCACAACAGGTTGTAATTTTATAGTTTCTTTGGCATTTTCATTTTGAGCTACAGCTTCTCTTATGAGGTGTGCCACTCAATTCCTCCTTTAGATTTCAATGAGTAGAAACTGGATTCATGAAATGAAACTGCATTTGACTTAATCACCTCGTTACACATGCTCCACAAAGTCAGATACTTTTATCTTTTGTAAAGATCTAACCCTGATTTTAGCGAGTTGATCAAGAGAATGCATGTCTTGACCTTTTCACAATTTTAAACAAAATTTACAGTGCTGAAAAATAGAGCAAACTTCACTACAGTGCAGTTCCAAAGTGAAGACCAAAGGCCATTCCCATGGTAAAACCACCTCTGATAAACAGGTCATTCAGACTCAAGTGCTTTGTGAATGGCTCAATTACAGCCAATTACTTTGCCTGCAGTTAGGCTAGTAGGTCCAACTGGGATCTTTTATGTTCCATTCTGCACATATACTATATAGCCAAAACCTCATTACAGGATCTAGGGGGCTTATTTGCCATCAATTCAGGTGGACTATATCTTAAACATCTCAGTTTCTTCCTGTCTTCAGCACATGTGCTTCACTTCTTGTATTGAATTTAGACCATGTGAGTAGTATATGTGTATTGAAGGCATTTATCATAATGCCACCCAACTACGCAATTTTTGTTCTCGCCATTACATCACTCTTCAACCAAATGTCACAAATAATTTTAAAAACTTAAAATGTACATGTTGTTGGTTTTTATAACAATATTTCTTCTTTCCATCCATAGTCTTAAAATATGTAAAATATATTGGCAACGCCAAGTTAATTGATGTAAAATATTTTATAAAAGATGATGTAAAAATTGGTTTGAAAAATTTGTGTGCAAATCTAGGGCTATAGAATTTCAGACATGCAATTCATTTGAACTGATTGAAGATACCTCACCAAAAATTTCAGCAAAAAAAATATTGTGCACATCTTAATAACTCCTGAATATCATTGGCCATGAACTTCATACACTATGTCTATCATCAGTGAGGCTGTAACATTCCTGGGGCAAGTTGATTTGCCCTGAAATTTTAATTCCTGTTCATATAATGTTTAACCCTCCCTCCCCTCTTGCACGAATGATGAATGAATCATACATTTTCTTTCAAGATTGACCTTTCTTTCTCACTGCATATTTCAATGAGGAAAGCAAAACAAACAATATGAAAAAAAAAAGACTTTTATTATATTTGAAAAGGTAGTTCTAGTAATAGAAAGTATAGAACAATTGAAAGAAAAAAAAACTTTCACCTGCAAGGCATTTGATAAAAAAATAATGCACTTGGAATTTTTCACTAACTATGTATATATTTGTATATAGTATACATTAATAAACAACAGCAACTTCAAAATAAAGATTTCTCATTAGATTGTGAGAAAAATAGAAAGCCTTTAGTACAAGATTAATACTATAAACTTTCTGTTTACTTTGAAGAGAGAAAACAGAACAATTTTTTTATCGACATAAGTCATTGAAAATGACAAATTTAGCGTATTTCTCTCTCCACTTCCTAATGTAATTATTGCCTAGCTTTTCAAAACAACAAAGGTTTACGACATTGAAGGAGCTTCTTTTGTCAGTATTGCTAATTTTATTCTTTTTTTTTATTATTGAATACAATTTTTTAAGAGGTAATAACATTGATAAGGAATGTAAAGAAACCAACCTGACTTTTGGCAATTTTTAAAAAAAAATTTTCTTTTAATTCAAGGGTCACTTTTATTTTACTTTTTTTTTTTCATATGCTTGCGTCTGGTTATATAATATAAAAAAGAAAACTTGCATAAAAAACATGGTGCATACAAACTTTGAAAAGCCATTTTTTCAGACTAATTACTGACTTTTCCAGACCTCTCTCAAGATTTTCAAGACCTAAACACTTTGGTGAAAACCTTTTGTCAAGTCTATAAAAATCAGCCAACTGTGGCAACGGCAGGTCTGGAATTTTGGTGGGTTTTGTTTTCCAGACTTTTTCTCGAAAACGAAAAAAACCCCGTGTTTTCCAGACTTTTTCAAGTCTTGAACTGACATTTTCAAATTCCAGACTTTCAAGACTTTATATACACCATGTAAAAACATAAAATGAAATATGGCATAAACAAGGAAGAACTTTGGAACATAATTATGGTGGTTAGCTTGATATCTTGGGGTAAAAAATCCTGCTACAACTCCAGTAAATGACTTTCTAGCAGAGGGTTGTGACATTTTCATATTGTGATTTTGTCCACTTAGTTTTTGCTTAGATTTGTACATGAACAAACTTTTCTAGGGCTGTCTGTGATGATTTGCAGACATGGACTTTCAAAAACAGTTGAACCGTCTTTCAAACTATCAGGTATTGAATGCGATGCTCAACAAAACAACTGTGCATGCAAAGGACAGCAGACAACAAAATTACAAATACATAAACTTTTGTTCAACTATGCAAAATTTCAGAGCCAAATTGGTGATTTTCTAAAGATTGCTCCAAGTTCACAAAATTATTCCTGAGCAAGATTCCTAGGAAGATGAAGTTAAAAAGAAAAAAGCATTTGACCTTGATGAGCCTGGCAAAAAAGCCCAGTTACTTTTTTTCAAAACACCAAATCATAGTACGCCATTGTGGTCATCACAAAAATTAAGATTATTTCCTGCCATCACGAGTAATTAATATAACTATGACCATTTCTTTTCTAGAATCAAGACACTATATGAATCTGAAATGTCCAACCTTAATAAACTGAAAGTAATAAACATGTTACATTGAATCTTTTTTACAGCTTCAACAGAAAATCTTGTATCATTAACATAACATATGTATATTGAATGGTTTAGAATAAAAACACTTAACAAAACAATATATATGACAATCATTGAAAGGTAAAGTTTGTTAAAGAAAATGCTAACTTGTTACAATAAAAAAATATTTTTGAGCTTTTGATATTACTATCCTGTAAATGTGGATAATAAGTACTCAATAAAGAAAAAAAATTCTGTTTTCAATTTGTAACGATGGCAAATTCCTGGCTTTATTTTTTTCACAGTGCAGTTATCACATTCATAAATTGTATCATTATTTACTTTGCTTTCATTTTTTACCAAACTATACAAAATGAATGAACATTTTTTTTTGTTCGACCAACAAGATCAAGCTTTTAGGCCAACTTGGCCAGCTCCTGCTCGCCAGGGAAGTACCAGTAGGTTCCCTTGACATTCTTAGATAACCTCATGACGTCATCACTGTGGCGGTCACCACCAGCACCGACCATTCTGTCTAGCATGAACTCAAAGTTGTAAGGATCTGCTGCGTAGCCGATGAAAAAGAGACCTGCTTCTCCGCTGACAGAGCCAAATGGCATGGACTGGCGAACAATCTCCACGGGCTTTGGCTGCTGGAATCCATTGCCTGAGAAAATAGCAATAGTGGTTTTTTTTAAAAAGTGGGTCCCATGCTTAATCTAAGCATTGGAGAACCAGAAGTAGGGTCCTGATTGTTCTTGGCATACGGCATTTGAGGTAGTTTGCCCATTTAGTGCTGGGTGGACATAGAGGAGCAATGAAAATCTGACTTGGCCCAGACTGGGAATCAAACCCTGGACCTCTTGGATGGTAGCCAAATGCCCTACCTGATAAGCCACCGCTCCCTGATAGTTGTTTTATGTAGCGTAAATACAATTTTTTCATATTCATATAGTATGGTACACACATTCATCTCCATATAATACTAAAATGCAAAAAGCAACCGAAGCCCAAACACTCCACTCTTGATTCAAGCTCTTGAGATCTATGTGAATGTGTTTATTTTCACAATTTAGACTTCTATTTTACATAACCAAACTATCAAAACATTCTAGATTTATCAAATTAGGTCTGCAGAATTTTTTTTTTGTGGTTGATAAAATAGTAGAGAAAATAACTGGAAAAGTGGTTCCATAGTTGAATTCTTTGCACATTAAAAAAATTCAACAAAATAATCTGCTTTTAGTAACTAATGCGGACAAGTTCTGAGCAAAATTTTCTGTGAATTCATAGTTATGCTAACCTCCAGTCATACGGGCCACATGCGAGGTGATACTCTTTCTGGAAATCTCTGTGCTGTCGCCACGTTCTCGGCCAACCCATGCCTCAAGGTTTTTGGCTGGTAGAAGAAAAAGAAAATCACTCATGATGCAAAAAGCTCTGAACTCCAGTAGCAAAAGTTAACACGAAATGAAAACTGAAAAAAATTCTTTGACTTTAATCCGTTTCGTTTTTTTCATTCATACTTTATTCCAAAAAACTGAAAATATACTTATTTTCCCTGGCAAATCCTGTTAAACCTACATTTTGAGGCCCATCTGAATAAGCTTGATGTAGCTTTTAGCGCTTCGAGATAAAAGAAATTTTGGGTTTTTTTCTTCTTCCTCTATAAAACTTTTTCTCAAAACCCAAACCTTAAAATCTCGGCACAGAATTGCAATATCTCCATCCAATTCACATCCTTGACAAGCTTAACAAATTATTTTCTAGCTATATCAATGAAAATACAATTTTCAAAGATTTTGACTGTCTTGAAACATGGACACATTCGATTCTTAACCCTTTGGCCTTTTCAACGAGCAGTACCTGAACAAAAGCACTGACCACCAGTCAAGCTTATCACCAGGTTTCCAGATTCCTTTTGACCTGACCGGCCAATTACTTAACACTGAGCAAAATACTTCTCGAACAAGAAAACATTCAACAACAGCAAGAACAAAGATGTGATTTATGAGAAAGAGGAAAGGGTAAACTGATACATGGCAGCGCTGGGAGCCTGCCTTCATCGACCTTACACCACTGATTTTTAAAAGGTTCACCCAAAAATTACCACTATGTAATATGCTGATTTTTGTTTTTAAGCGAATCTGTGGGTGAAATATATTTGATTTTTGTTGGATTAAAAAGTTGCAAAGATAAGTTTCCATCTGATCAACAACACTTTAAAACACCATAGACCAAGCCCATGAAGGTATGTCTGAAAAATCTGGTCAGTAACCTCTAAATGCCCACAACAAAATCAAGATTTCTAGCCTTAAACCTTCACACAAACAAGTCATATATACATTAATAACAATGAAAAATAATGACAATTGAAGCAGCAAACCTAAGTAGGAATTAATACTAGAAATCATCTATAGTTCACATACTTTCTCAATGAGGGAAAAGAGAAAAAAATGGACAAAATTATTATATTTAACTAAGAAAAGTGCAGTAGAAATAGTGTGACAATGCAGGGACACAAATTAATATTTGAAAAATTATTAGAAAAGGGGTGAAACAGGCAAATGTTTATGATTTAGAAATCATTTATAGGAAGGAAATACATGGAGAACTGGCTGTCATATCAAAATCACTCATGTAGGTGAGATACAATGAACATATTTAATATGAGCATTAACTTACATTTACATAAAAATGTAAGCACTAATTATTTTGCAAACTGAAGATATGATTTAGACCAACACTTACGTTTCTCTGTGTTGATCAGATTCAAGTCATGAATCCATTTTTGGGTAATCTGTAGATATGAAGTATAAAAAAAAGGAGAATAACAGTTTTTAAGTATTTCTTTAAGAATTGAACTGAAAGATTATGTAGAACAATAAGTAAAGAATCCATGAAAGTGGACCAAGGCTGCTTGAGATCCAGTGCAATTAGGATTCTGCAATGGAAACTTCACATTAAGGTGAGCTCTAAGTTTGAATATGAACATACATTTCAGATATTCTATTGTAGCGTGATTGTCAAAAAGTAAAAACTTATCCCAGCAACTTGATGTAATATTTTAACTCTCTTGAAAGGAACCAATTGAATTCCACAGGAAAGCGGAAACTATTTTTGTACAAGATACGCATGAAAATGATGTTTGATGTGTCAGAACTTACAACATAGCTTCCACCTGTCTCTTTCTCAACAGCCACCTCTTGTCTTCCCTCATCGTCCGCACGATTCTCAGTCCCTGAAGAAAATAACAATATACCTGACTCCAGAAACTAAGATGGAAAATTTTTATACATCTTTTATAGCTATTGCATTGCGATGAAAATCAAACCGAATGGTCAGCAACAGCTTTCTGCTTTTCTTTTAGAGACTCTCAGTTATCATAAATTCTTAAAATCATAAATCTTTAATGTTTTTAATAGTTATCTTGACTCTTTAAAAATACATTAAATACAGTTATTCTCTCTGATGCTGTTTCTGGCCTGAAGCTTTTTACTGCTTTCATCGTTATATCTGTTTTATTGTTTTAAGAGGGGGTGGGAGATGGTTCTTAAACCCCTTTTTTTCTTTGAGAGAAAAAGTCATAAGATTGTACAGGCAAGCATAAGCAACTTTTTTTTTATTAGAAAGGAAAAAAAATAACTTTATCACAAAGTACTCATAGTGTTAACTAAGTAAATCAAAAGGTTTACAGGAACAATTTAATGCCTCAGTCTTAGCAAAATCATATTTGTGTCATGACTTCAAAAACAAAACAAAATGCTTTTTATTTTCCTTGCTGTGTTCGAGCATATTGTAAAAGATAAAATCTGCAATGCTTAAAAAGTATTCAATCTTTGTGGGTTGAATGAATTTTGCAGTGGCTTTAGAGGATAAAATGTTTCCCTCCCAAAAATATGCTTGAATATATATTGTTGGGACAGAAAAATATATAAAAAGATATAAAAAGAATTTTTGTACCATATGCTTTGATTTCCTTTGCAAGGAAGTGGCAGTGAAGCTGACTAATGCCTAAAAAAATGGTGCCACAAACCAATATCTTCATCTAAATTTTGGCTAAAAACTATGATTTGATTTTGCGAGCACAATATAATTAACAACAGTTGAAACTAACCATCAATAAAACCAGACAAATCCCGCCCATTTTGGTAGACGAAGCTGTAAATATCCTCTGAGCTCTGGACGCTGTCCTTAGGAAGGCTGCGCAGGAAGAGCTGAGAAAGCTCAAACAGTTTGGAAACTTGGTTTGACTTGGCATGAATAAACACATCACCACCTAGATGGCATGGAAGGAAAAAAA
>BLXT01003701.1:250144-260299 GCA_019648995.1 Plakobranchus ocellatus
ATATATATATATATATATATATATATATTGTTGTTGTTGTTGTTGTTGAAAGATCTTATAAAATTAACATAAAATTGCTTTACCCAAGATAGTGCTATTTTCTGTGGTGCTGGACTTGAAAGCTATAGTATGATCAATATATATTATTTTTTTTTACTGATTTTTTCTTTTAAACAAACAAAAACAAAATTCATCATCTACTTCATATTCCAATTATGTTGCTATAAAGCAGATTCTCCATGCTTATAGCTTAAAGTTTGAACTTTTTTTTTGCAGTCATTCTTGTACAACATTAAATCTACACTGTTTTATAAAAAAAGCTGGTTTTTTGTTTAGAATTTTATGCTTATTTCAAATGAAGTCATTTATTTCTATTACTGTCAATGCCACTCATTATTGTAAAAGTACAAACCACTGTCATATGTGAAATTTAACTATCCATTGCTTGTCCTATCAGACAGTAATAAAAAATGTCTCTATCAAATCAGGCCTAGGCCAAGACATCTTCAAAAGAGCCTTAGATTGGTAAAGAAAATCTCAGATTTAATATAATACTGTGTGAGGACATCGCCTTCTTTGGTCTTGCATGTGACCTTCATACAAATTAGTTCTATCAAATTTTTTTTTTCCACTAGATAAAGGAAGACACAGCCCTATATTGATGCTGAAAACAAAATATGACCTTATTGTAACAGAAACAACATTTCATCTGGTAGCAATTTCTATTGAAACAAAGAAGCCTGTGATATGAAATTAGAGACAATTTTGAGGAGTAAATAGGGAAATTAAAGTAATAAATTTAACCCTGTATCACTGATATGTGTCTTATCTTCCCAGAGATTGAAAATAGGCATGAAAGGCAGCCTGAACAAACTGATTAACACAGCAACTCAGCAGATCGCTGAAAGGTATTGTAAAAACATTTGGCGAATGTAATCTTTAAGGTTATTTGAGCACATTTCATGTTACTGAATTGATTTAAGAAACTATTTGTTGTGCGCAGATGAGATTCTTAGATTCTCTCTTTCTCTCTCTTCCCCTGCCTCTCTTTCTCTTTCGCCCTCCCTATCTCTCTCTTTTCCTCTACCCTCTACCCCTGTGCATCCCTCTATCTATCTTTTACTTAAATGAATAAAGATATGTGTATGATATTCAGTGCTTTTTTCCTGTTATTCAGACTACATGATAAAGATAAAGGCTGATATATGCTGTGTGTGGTATTATTTCAATTGTTCACTGTTTTGCTTACAGCCATAAGAGCATGATTATTTTGAAAAAAACTTTAACATCTTTAAAGAAAAAAATATTTAAGGTTATGGTGAAAAAATGTATATGCAAGGAAAATATTATGGTAACTTAGCAAGACTAGACAGTAACATAAAATGATTTGCGTCTATCAAAACTTGTTTCTGATTTTGTGAAAACTTTACTAATTACTTTCCTCTTTTAAACAGAAATCAAATTACGATGTGATGCGGTAATTTCAAATTGATATGTTTTTCAATATAATAATGCCATGAGAATAGCAAAGGAGAAATATTAATAATTAGAGTAAGATAAGATTATTTGAGATCCTGCTGAAGAAAAAAACTTGGATCATCTTTAAAGAAGCCTCAGGCGTATAAAAATGAGATATTCTATAAAAACTGTGTAAACTCATACAATTGTTTATGTATATATCAATATCTACACCCTCATATCAGTACACCTTGTATCATAATAAAGAGAAGAAAAATTAGCAATATTATGGTACCAAAAACTCTGGCTGTATGTGGTAAATATTCAGGGCCTTTCGAAAATCTGTCGTGACTTTGACAGTAAAGATTGGGAGAAGACAAACTAACTTTTCATTTGTGCATTCTATTTTCATCAGCTCGGGCCAGCAGTTGGACTCCATGGTGAATCACGTGCAGCCCAAGTACCTGACAGAACTACTCAAGCTCATCTTCCAGCACTTCCGCTGCGTGGCTCAGACACACCAGGTCTTTCTGGACAATGTGTTCAGGCTCACTGTAAGTACCGTCTTTTTTTTTTTTTTCTTACTTTAACATTTTTTGCACTGTCTCACATTTTCAGGATTATTGAGCCTTTTTTTCTTGTTTTCCCATTTTGGGGTTAGTAACTGATTGCTCTGTACATACATTTTTATCTGCCCTTTCGTAGCACATACTATGATGCCCTCACACATTTTTGCTTCAAGCACATACAGGCACAATGCGTAGTTATAGTTATGTCACTTTCTGTATCTTTGTGTCTAGCTGGTTTCTCTTTCTCTTTTAGAAATCATTAACAAACATGATTAAAAAACATTTGCTCTATTAAAATAAACCAAAAGAGGTATGAGACAGAGCAGATGCATTGTCTTTTTTGTATGTTGTTTTCTTCAAACAATGCTTTACTTTCATTTACTTACTGTGGCTGTTTTTCTACCTTCATTGATTTTATAACCTTTCTTCAATTTTGTTTTGCAAGGCAAGCCATGCTATTTGTTACATTTTTATAGTGGTTTTTTTTTTGTTATATAACAAAATTGTTTTTTGATGCAACTTAGGCAGTTGCAAGGATTTTTTTTTTCCTTACAAATCATATCCAATATAATTTGAATATACCACTGGTGTGGGTTTTCAAAATATATAAATCTGATTTCAGATGTATAGAAGATAGAAAAAAAATTTTAAGCAACCGATGAGAGACATCTTCTCTACATGTTTCTGTACATTGAACTTCATCTTTGGAAGATTCAGTCTTTCCTATCTGTCTTCAACCTTTTTTCCAAAATCTAAGTTAGATGTTCTTAAAATTGCTGGGATAATTCTAGTAATGCTTTTAGGTTTTAATGAAGAGAGAAAAAAACCCAATTATTTTCATGTGCTTTTTTTCAATGCTATTACATTAGAGACTTAACAAATCATTTTGAGTTTGATCCTGTGAAAAAGTGAAGTAGTCATACCCTGCAGCAGTTTTGGTAATTTCTGATACTAATTTTCAAAAGAAAGCAAAGAAAAATCCATTCAACTCAATATACTATGCAGATCTAAACTTTGTTTGGTTTGGTTAATTGTAAATGCACCAAAGGTTTCAATACTTTGCCTTTTTTTTTTAAGAGTCTGAAGTAGAGCTGTTGATATCTTCAGTTTTTCAGCCCATGTTTGGAAAATGAATAAGAATTGACAAAGTAAATTGAAGGACTTTTTTTTAACTTAACTGTGGTGGTTGCAGGTTTAATTTTCCTTGCATGCTTGCTAAAGGGAACATTGGAGCAGCGCATCACTTTGTAGCGCTTAATTTTTAAAAATCTGTATTGGTTTAAAAAGCTATTAGAGTTGGAACTTGATTTGATAAGTATTGATTTTAAGGATGCAAGTTTTTTTGACAAAATATCATCACTCCTAGTAAAGCTTTGAAAATTGCATATTAGTTTCATTTATTGGATCTACATCAAGTGAAGAGTTATTGACATGAAGAAAAAGATTTTTCTGTGCTAGAGCATATATAGCTACTTTGATGACCTCAGGCTTGTAGGCAGTTTAAGACAAAATTCAGCAGATAAGGTAATAAAATGAAGAAAAGAGACGGAAATGCATCATCTTTATGTATCTATCTATGATTTGGAGGAGACGGCTTCGTTTCACTTTACCAACACATTAACCGGACTTGGGTGAGGTACAATGAGCTTTCCTGTGAAAGCCCAGAGATAAAAGATCAAAGTAGTAAAGTTTAAAATGGATCATACATGTGATGCAGTTTTTGTTTTATTTCATTTTTCTCTCTTCGAATTATTAATTGTTTTGCCTGTTTCTAGGCATCTGAAAAGCACAAAAAATTTGTTTGATTCCTTTTTGTCATTGCAAAAATGATTTTTAAAGATCCATTTATCTCTTTCTGTTTATTGAAGAGAAAATATTAATTTTTAATAATAATAGTTTTATTCTTGAGGAAATAAAATAAATAAGTAAACATGACTATGAAACATCAATTTGGAAAAAAAAATTTTTCCCTTTTTTTTTTTGAAACATATACGCATTTTGCAAATATGTTATTGTAGGAAGCTAAATATTGAGACAAAATATACCAACATGTTTCTCTAGCTGTTAGTTATTGAAAAATTATTTAAATGGTTATTGATTTCAGTATAAAGTATTATTTTGCAGGAAATTTCTCCACTGTTGCAATGCTTGCATCTGTTGGTTTAAAGATCCTTCATACATTTTTATGTTACTTGATTTGTTAGGCTGTATTGTCTAATTCTTGTAGTGCGTAACGTGAGGGAAGTATCTTCTTACTGTTTTTATGTCCCCCCAAATTTTTTCTCAAAATCATTAATTTTTGTTTACATTGGCTGTCTGCTTTTGAAAGCGTTCTGCTTCAAGACCTGAACATGAGGTAATATGCTGTTAGCTTTTATTTGTTTATTCCTAGTTCTTCTGTTGCTTGCGTGTCAGGATCTTGGTGTTTTTTTCATGCTGCCCTTCTTTGTGTTGCTTTTTTAAAATTTTTTTTATCATTGGATATTTGATTCTCTTTGGTTCTCTGATCGAATGTTCTTTTGTTACTGTCTGAACCAACATAGCATGAATTTTATGGATGAGATGTAGATTCATCCACTAATTCTGAATGCCCTGGAGGAATTCGTTAGGACTGAACTCTCTTTTGAATTGCAATTTACAGGTTGTTGTTTTTTTTATTATTGGTTTTATGAGAGACTTTTAAACATTGTGGTTAGTTTGCAATGATAAGAGTGAATATTCTATGTAGAGAGTTGTTTATTTGACTCTATCGCAAAAGCTGTTGTCATGCTTTCTATATGAGTCTATAGAGGCTGTTAAGACTGTAATTGTGATGGGCGTTAAGTATGAGTACTACAGAGCTACACTGAACAATTCATTGTATACAGAACAACCACAAAAGAATACCTTTGTATTATATACGAAGTGTTTCCCAGTACATAGAGTACTAGGCAGTCCCAAATAATGAACAACTTAAAAGTCTAGAAAGTAACAGCATTAGAAATCCCTGCTGAAACTAGTGACAAGTGATCTGTTGTATGGAAAGCCAGACTATTGCAGCCAAAAGATTGTAAGCAAATAATGTTCGTTTTATGCCTGATGGTAACAATGTATTTGATCTTGAGCCTTTTTAAAAAAGACACAATTTTGATTTGATTGTTTTGGTGAGGAAGCTGCAGTGAAAAAAAAATGCTGTTGGTGTTAGTAAGTGATAGCGGTAACTTTTACAACTATCATAGAACATATGCCTTGAATGCCTATCCTGAAGTGGAAGAGTTGAAAGTGAAGATACAAGATGGAGGATTTTTGGAAAATATGCCATTGTAAAGGCCTCGATTGTCTATTTTGAAGCAAAAACGTCTAAAGTGACTCTATAGAACATATGAAGTTGTGAAGGCACTGAATGGTCATTTTGAAGTGGAAAAGTTGAAACTGTCAGATAAAACAGAAGACTCTAAGGAACATAAGCCATTACGACAGCATTGGATGTCTTTCTAGAAGTGGAAAAGCAAATTGGAGAGAAAAAAAAGCTTAAATAATTTAATCAGCATTGCGCTAACAAATCTTTGATGTGTGAAAGATGCTCTGACAAAAATCCCTTAATCAGTTTTTCTGTTGCATTGTTTGTTTGGTTTTTTTGTGACTTGTCTTTTCATTTATTTTGTGTAAAGCTTTAAAACAAATTTGTGTTTTTTTTTGGTTTCATATCGTTTAAATGTATGTATGTGTGTGAAAGGATTTCTTTCAACAGTAAAAGAAAATAAACTCTAATGTAGATCACCATACCATAATGTTCTGACTCTACTCATCGATATTATGACGCAACTAGAGATGAATTCCATAGCCCCAAAAAATGTGAAGTTTCGCCACAAAATGTAATATTGAGATTATGCTGAAAAAAAAACCAACTCAATGTTTCCAGCCCTGTACAAATAGGTGAATTGAAACGGAATCTTGATGTGTGATTCTGCTATAAGGTGTCACAATTTTTGACCGTTCATGAAAAAAAGCTAGTCATAGTTAAAATGAGATATTTAAATTGCCAAAGAAGATTTTTCTCTGTAAGAAGTTGTTTTTGTTAGCAGCCCTGTTCACACTGGTTGTTCAGTCCTGTTTTATGACAGTTTAGTGAACTATTGTATGCACGCATAGTCTTGCACACTTGGACATGAAGGTCATGGCTTCAAGTACACACAAAAGGCATTTTTAAAAAGTACATCTTTTCACACATTTGTAGTTTGGTTGTGTAATTATAATCCAGCTGAGGCAATTTCCAAATCTTTAAAATTTCTTTGATTATAGACACGTTTTACACTTAAAAGGTATATCTTTTGTCACATATATAATTTTGTTGGTGTATTTATAGTTGAGTTGGTTGATGTAATTTCAAAATCTTAGTTTCTTTTATGAAAGGCACGTTTTGTACACACTCAAGGACTTTGCTTTTGTTTTATAAAAAGAGAAAAAAACCTAATTTGCTAAAATATTGGGCAATATTTTTGACACATGTATGTTGTAGTTTCACACACATACACAGCATGTTGGCTTCATTCACTTTGCATAAGTGTGACTTGACGTGCTCCATTGTGTGAATTTTTTCTTTGAAATGTGAGCTTAATTTTGTGTTCTTATTTCCTGTTGTTGAATAATAAAGATGCACAAATCAAATGCTACAGCTCCAGAGTGAACTTGTTATATTTTCCTTTTTTTTTTACCCATAATTATTAATTGCTTTAAAGGCCTTTTGGAGATTTGATATTGTACAAAAAGCATTTTGGCTTTTTAATATTGTTTAAAAGATACTTTGGAGATCAATTAATATTTTGTATTTGTGTTTCCTTATAACACAAAGGGCATGTTTTAAAATACCTCTTTTAGCTTATTTGAAATTTTAGTCTCTCTCTAGGAAAGATCTGTTGTAAATTTTGTTGTTAGTTCGAGCAAAATATGTCCATGCATTTTTAAGTATACATGTATTTTTGTAGTTGATACCTCAACTTAAAAAAAGAAGGATAAAACTTTTTAGGCACTGCCTTCATGAGCTTTAACTGATATCTATGGCTCATATATGTTTTCTTAAAAAGACTTCTTATCGTTTTTTGTTTCGGGGGGTGCGTTCACTAGCAAAACTGATATGAATGAATCTTTGGCTTTTACTGGTAAACCTCTAGTACAATCTGGCATATGAAGGCTGCTGTTTTTTTTTTCTCTTTCATATGGACAAACGAAATTTCTGTTCCACTTGGCCTCATGCATTCTGTGTGCTGTATTGGTTTTGTATTGTTCAAATTTTCTATGCTTTAAGAATGTCATGCTAGTGTATGTGCAAGTCATGCCACATTTGTTTTCATCTGTTGCTTTTATCTCCTTAATTGCTGTTAGCATTATTCTAGCCATATTGTGCTCTTAATTTGCTGTTACCACAATTGGATGTGTACTTTGGATGTAATGTAATCTTAAATTATTCACAGGCTCTTTAACTCTTCACCTTAAAAATATGTTATGCACATATCTTTTACCTATTTCTATCTCTTTATTTTCCACCTTTCCCTTTAGCTTGTTACCATCCTCTTCCTCCTCCTGCCTCTCCTCTGTGTCTATCTGTCTCCCCTTGTCTCCGTTTTTTTTCTCTTTCCTCCTCCCTCTTTTTTTTTCTGCTTTAACCTTGCTCTCTCTCCCTATCTCTTTCGGTTTTTCTCTTATTTCTCTCTCTCTCTCCCTATCTCTTTCGGTTTTTCTCTTATTTCTCTCTCTCTCTCTCTCTCTCTCTCTCTCTCTCTGTATCTCTCAATTGACCTATTTTTATATCTTTCCCCCAATCTCTGTCTCTGTTTCTCCTTCCCTCTCTCTTCCTCTGAATCCCTGTTTATTTCATTTACATTCAATCACATATCTCTCACCATGTCCAAATCTCTTTGGTTTTGTAAAATGGTAACTTTGTTTTAAACTCCCCTGGCAGACCGAAATTGTCTCAATGCTTAGACAATCTTCTAGTAACTAACATCTAACAATTTTAGTCAAGGCTCTACAGTTGTCTTGAATGAGGTATTATTTTTAGGCAACATTGCTTTAAATGTTCTAGATTCTTCAGTGGAGCTATTCTTGTCCACAGTTTTATTCAGAATAATTAACTTAACGATCTTCTTATTTTAAAACAGTTGTAATTACTTTTTAGTAACATTTGCTCGATCAGACAATTTTACTTAAATCCCATGTTTTTATTTTTAAGGCCTGCAGATGACTTTGTACAAATATATTGCAATTTTCTTTTTTTTTTTAATTTTTTTTATCCCTTTAGTTTTCTCTAAAAGATTGATCAATATAATGTCACTTTTTTATTTTATTTTTATCAATATTTAGTTGAGTATAATCTCACATGTCTCCATCAAAACCCACTTAAATGAATCAATTTTTTTATGCCCCTCTTCCCATCCGTCTGCTCCTCCCCTCCTCAGAGCTCAGGCATGCCGCTTCATGGCCATGTTCTCTATGACATGAAAGATGTGTGGTCGGAGCTTCAGGCAAGGGTGAGTTACCAAGTGCGCTAAGTTTTTGTCATTGTTTCAGTGTTTTGTGAACACTGCCTTTTGCAGGTGTGTGTTAGATTTTGAAAACGTTTGTCTAAAAAAACTGGTTTGGTAGACCACTTTTATCTATATTGCTTAAATTTTAAAGGCAGAGTTAAGGCTTTGGCTATTATAGACATTTAGGAACACTAAAAGAGATGTTTGTATCTCTAATCTTTTACATAATATCTCATAATTGTAGGTGATTGTAATGGTTTTAATTTTGCATATGTGTGAGTGTTGAAAGAACATTCAAATTGGGAGTAGGTGATAGAAGATTTTGTGATAGTTTGGAGAGACCAAAATCTATTTTTGAAAAGTAGACAAACATTCCTAAAACTTATCTAGATTAATTTCCGTCCAATTTCACTGATTTTTCATACAAAAATCTAAATGTAATTAAATTGTCATACTGTAAATTTTTAAATGCTTTCGAAAGTCTGCAACAATTTGAAATCTAATTTCTGAAGAGGTTGAGCCATGTCATGCTGCCTAGAACTGTTTGTACTGGCCTAGACCTCTGGTTTGTCTGCCCTTCCTGTGTGGTTTGCTAGAGGGCTATAAATAGTTTAGGTGTCTCCATTTTATCAAGAGCATTTCTATTCTTAATTTTTATGATTGCTTCAGCTGTGTTAAATTTACATGTGTGTAGCATTTCTCATAAAATTATGTCTAGTTCCAACCTAGACTTTACCATGGAACTGGTTAATACCAAGAGGGAGATTTGAAATATTTTTAATAGAAATGAGCATATCTCAAGATATGGCAATTATTTCAGTTATGCAATTAAAATTTTGTCATTATTTTCAACCCCGTTGTCAATAACTGACTTTTACTTGGGTAACTCTCAGCCGCAAATTGACCCATTTTGTGAGACTGAGATAAATTTTCCGCAGTAAATTTGTCTTTCATAAATTATAAATTTGAGTCTGAATCTTTAAGATAAATGCATAAGTCTTATTTACTCAGAATTTATTACTCAATTAAATTGTCCATGAGTGTATGAAACTGTTTTGATCTTATGTCCACAGCTTCAAATTTTGTTGAGTGAGTACCTGGATGTTTCTAACACAATGTCGTCCAGGCAACAGGCTCCTTCAGGTTTTGATGAGCCAACCATGGACATCAGCCAGTACTTCAGCAAGAAAAGGGCGGCCAAGCCCAAAAAGGTAGTTTGCTATTTTGTCAGGCTAGGATTTCTTTATTTCTTTATTTCATCTTGTCATTTTACAAATTAACAAGATCAAAGGCAGAAAGCGTGATGCTCAGTAGTGCTTCTTTGCTCTTGGATCAGATTTGAGAAGATTTTGTACAACATATAGAATTCAACATTTTCTGTCACCCATGAATGCTGCTGATCTATATTTTAATGATTATTAAAAAGAGAAAAAGAAAAAAGCTCCAAAAATGTTTTTATATAAACTTTTATTTTTCATCATGAAAGAAATCAATCAGGTCTGACCTCAGTCAAATGTAATTGTAGTGAACCAGATTTCATGGCTGTAAAAGTTTTCTTCTTTCCCATTTCTCCTCTTTCTTTTTCAGACCTAGCCAAAATGCTTATTTCAATTGTCCAGATCAAC
>BLXT01003701.1:265736-288752 GCA_019648995.1 Plakobranchus ocellatus
GGGGGAGGAGGGAGAGTAGGGAGAGCGATGAAGAAGACTAGGTGTTGTGCACCATAGCTATAGTTTTTTTCTTCAATACTTTTTTTCAAGCCTTTGTGAAACATGCCTTAAGACCAGTCTGAATGAGTCTAAAGTCATACTTTTTTTTAAGCCAGTGATACAGCCTGACACTGCTTTCATAAGCTTTGTAATGATAAACACTGGACAGAGACACTTGTCAATTCTGAGGAAGGATATCACGTGTGTCAATTCTGTGTAAGGGTATCACGTATTTGCTTAAAAAATGCCTTCAAAAGAACAGAAAAGTCACTTAAATTTTTTTTTTTTCGAAGGTATTGCATCATGTATTAGGAATGCCCTTTCTTGTGTTCTGCTCTGTTCTGAACCAGGCTGCAGGAGTTTATCACAGATTTTGTGAAGAATGCTTTTCTTGGCGAGGTGCATGCAAGAATATCTGAGAACATTGATGTTGCAACAAGAGGTAAGTGTTTTATTCATTGCTCTCTATGTTCTGGAGAAATTCTGCTGACTAGAAACCCGAAGCCACTCAAATTTGACCTTTGCGTTGTTCTCTTTCTTAATTTCAAATCTCAAGGTCTTGTTCCAAAACTATTACTACTAAACTAGGCTGTAATTTTATTTACATGTAATTAAAGATATTTTTCAAACACACTCACACACATATTATATATACATAAATACAAGTGATAAGTATCATGTATAAGTGTATGTATTTAAAAATATCCCTATCAGAGGGGAGGAAAATCCAATCATATTATTGATTCTAATATTCTTTTGATGAGGGATGTGGTAGTGAAATGGTGGGTGTAAGAGAAACACTTTAGATAGTTTTTTGATGCATAAGGCTGTTTGAGATTGATTGTATCAACTTATGAAGATTTTTAACATTACGTATTTCCTGAAAAATCTCAGCGCCTGACTCAGCATTCTGAGAGAGGGATTTAGCTGTTGTTTAAGGATCTCTGAGGGATTCACTTCAAGTCTTTGCTCAACAAGAAAATCGCAATAGCTATTGTGTGAAAAGCGATAAAAAATGTTGATAACTGCCGTGTGTTTTGTGTTTTGTAAAGGGCAGGAGTTTGAGGACTGGACACCTCGTAAGTGAAGGCAAATTGGAATGTCTTTTTTCAGTGCCCTGAGTTCAACGCTTGAGAGTGCCAAACATTTTAATTTTTTTTTCTTCTAAAGCTCTTCATGTTTTTCTTTTAAGTTTAGGGAGAGTGATGCTTTATAGAATGCAGGATGTGGACCCATTTTTTTTTTTTAAACAGAGGATTAGATTGTTCTTTCTGATTTATTGAACACTTGTTGCTTTACTGATTGGCATGACTTTTTGGGGGGGGGGAATTTTATAAGATGAAAATCTATTTCTATTTTTGCAAGAAGAGTTCAATATAACTCGACCTCTCTTTTATTTTCAAAATGCAAAGCATGGACAATTAACATCAAAACTGCATGGCATGTGAAAGAGTAAAATTTGCAAAAGAAAAGCGTTTGGTTCTTATACTTTTTGAGCCATTAGTATTGGAAATTAAGGATTTTTCTAGAACAGAACAGAACACCTTTTATGCTGTGGTTCGAAATTACAACATTATGTTCAAGAACTGATGGGTTTTAGGAAATGTGTTTGTCCTGTGTGGTGGAGAGATTATAGTGTAGTAATCTGTTTGGCTCTCACTAGCTTAATGCCCTCTTACCATTGTCAAAGCCTTTACAGTTTTGGGATAGTTTTATCTTGATCTACTCTGTTATATGAATTGAGAGGTTTTTTTTATTTTTTTTGGCATATCTCTACCAAGAGAGCATAGAGTGCTGTTGTATGGTTTACAGATTTGAAATTCTTACGCAGTTTTGAAACTTGTGGAAAATTTTGCAGTGGTAGCATTTACATAGAGCTGTCTTGATTCTGTACCAATGTATGTGTCTCAATACCATTTGAAACTTGTATTTTGAATATATTCTAAGTCATTCGAAGATCGTGATATCTCTTTCTGTGATGGTTTGCAGTGGTGAAAATCAGATAGCCCTATGCTGATTTTGAGATAAAATTTATATCAGATTTGAACAATTGAACTTGTAAAAAAAGGGCACTTCAGAGAGGGTAAAAAGAACGTGAAATTTTTTTTTTCTCTTAAAAGTGCTATGTGGTTTTTGCATTTAGAGTCTTATCAAGACCTTTTGAGCTTGGCTTTTCTTCGGTAAAGTGATTTAAAGAAAGAAAATCCTGCTATGAATGCCATTTTCTCAAAACTTTGAGTTATGATATTAGGCTTGTTACAAGATATCTCAAGACAAATATACAATGAAAAATGCTATGTCGAAAAAGGCAAAAGCAGACATCATCAAATCCCATAAACCGCTGAAAATCACAACTTTGAGCAGATTCAGATAAATGTCAGAGCTAAACTGACAGTTTGTAATCACAGTGTCAATAAAGCCTTGCTTCAGTGGGCAGGTCATACTCTTGGCATATGCGTGCCAGCAAATGCCCAATTCACTTTTGGAATGGCTTAACCCCCCAATTTTGTTTCAGGCTGCAGCTCTCCAACCTCTGCTAGACCTCAGCTGAATGCGAGATGCAAGTTACCCACTGCCCTCTTTCACTCACCTTTTCTCATTTCCATGTATTTTTTGACATGCACTAATAGTAGCAACAGACTGTACTTGATTCTGACTCCAAGCTTTAAACACTAACATGGAACTAAATCTGTTCTTTTTTTGTTTTTGATTTATTCAAGAACTAAATTTTGTTTGCTTATATAACATAAAAATCTGTAGTGTTTTCCAGGCGAATCTTTTGAGTTGATTTTTTTTTACAAACTAGTCATGTGATTCATTGTACATAATGCTCTCTCTCTGTCTCTCTCTCTCTCTCTCTCTCTCTCTCTCTCTCTCTCTCTCTCTCTCTCTCACTCTCTCTCTCTTTTTCTCTCTCTCTCTCACACTTTCTCTCACTCTTTTCTCTGACTTTCTCTCTGTGTCGCTGTCTCTCTTTTCTCTCCACCTCTCACTTTTTTCTCTCTTTTCTTTTTGTTTTTCTCACCTTTTTTCTGCCTGTCTTTGCTTTCCCAATCTCTCTTTGTCTTTCTGTCTGTCTGTCTGTCTCTCTCTCTCTCTCTAACTCTTTTCTGTCTTTCTCTGTTTGTCTCACTCTCTCTCTGTCGCTTTCTCTCTCTCCCTTCCTCTTTCTCTTTCTCTCTCTGTCAACACTGATAAAATATCATTATGTAATAAAATGGGTATTTTAGTACCAGAGGTTAAGTGTGTGAGCTTTTGTAAGAACATATCTGTTGTCTGTCTTAGAATTTAAAAAAAAGTTTAAAAAAAAATGATTTACAAATTATGAGCCATTTTCGCTCTCAAGTTAACTGGATGACAAAATATGCAAACAAATTTGGTAGGAAACAATTTTTTCATCAATCATTTAAGTATTCATGAGAATTTTTTTCCTGCCCCTTTTTCACGTACTTTTATAGAATTTTTTCAAAAGATTGTGGAGGTCAAGGTCAGATAATAAATTATGACTTACACAGGCACTACATTGTTATCATGTTCTTTAAGGTTATGAATGTGAAAAAAAAGAAATAGACTTGAGAGACATATTGTTTATGTTTAAAATCAAAATGAAATACTTTCCTTTGCAAACGAATCATAGAATCAGAACGGAGATATGGGTAATTTTAGTGCGTAAGCCAAACAAAAATAAAAATATGTAAATTTCATCTTGATCAGTGTAACTTTTGACAAAGGATTGACTGCACATGTCTGGAGGGTGAACCAAGTGAATAACTAGCTTTGTTTTGTAACATCAAAAAGAGGTGTAAAGGCAAAATATTGCAATAGAGCATCAAGGATTACCCCTCTCTGGAGGCAAATTACGTTGTGCTAAACCACCCCCATTGTGCTAAACCACCCTTGTTTTACAGAGGGAAAGTCTTTGTTAAATTTGTCTTTTTCTAAGATTGTTCTAATGCTCACGCCTCTCTTGAAAATATACTGAAAAGAACACCAGTCTTCCCAAAATTCTTTGAGAAATTAGTTTTAACAGATCAATTGTGGTCACTTTTGAATGAGTATAAAAGTATTTTAAACTACAGCTTCGCTAGCTAAACATTAATTTACTTATGAATGTGCCTATTATCAAGCAAAAAACGTTAAGAGAGAGAAGGAAAGGCTTTTTGTCACAGAGGCTGTGTAAAAACTGTAATTTGTTATTTGTGTCTAACCTTCCCTGATAAAATTTGTCTGATTGTGATGGATGACCCCGTGTTTTTCGGTGCTAATTTGGTGTGAGGTGACTGTAACTTTTGACCCAGGGTTAAGTTGTACATATGACCAAGACTTGTGACTTCTTATTTTCCCTAATTAAATTTGTCTGACTGTGGGGAATGACCTGTGTTTTTCGGTGCTAATTTGGTGTGAGGTGACTGAACTTTTGACCCAGGGTTAAGTTGTACATATGACCAAGACTTGTGACTTCTTATTTTCCCTAATTAAATTTGTCTGACTGTGGGGAATGACCTGTGTTTTTCGGTGCTAATTTGGTGTGAGGTGACTGTAACTTTTGATCCAGGGGCCCACAGGTAAGTTGTACATACGACCAAGACTCGTGACTTCTAATTTTGACCCTTTGTAAGACATTTGCCCATGTATGTAATAGTTACCGGGTTTAACTAGACACCCATTACCAGCTGATTTGTCTTTCCATGCAATTCACCTTACCTTAAGTGGAAGAAGAGGAGGATGGGCACAAGCGTGAGTTTCTAATTTCACTGTCAACTGAGTCGTTTATTTGGTTTTTTTTTGTGTGTCTGTGTGTGTAACTTTGTGTGTATGATGTGATGCACTTGTCGTATTGCCTGCCATTCATTGTGTTCAATGTACTTCCTCAGTTGAAAACGCTGTCATAGTGGTTTATATCAAAGTCACAGCCTGTTGTCATTTTCTTGTTTTCATTAGTCATTTATTAGATGAGCAGTTTTGAATATTGTTCTCTAGGAAATGATGGAAAAGAATTCTCTGCCCCAAAGGATCTAGTTGATTGCTGCTAGAGCAGAAGATTGGCAGAAGTCACATATGATCATAAATAAGTTGGCGCGTGTTGCTGTTATGCTTTCACTTGTGGGTTTCATGGATAGGATTAAGACGTTGTTTATTTTTTAGCTATAGGAATTTAAAAATGAAGACCCTGACAGTTTGAAAAGAAATCTCCATTGATGCCTTAAATCCAGATCATGGAGAAATAAATCATATATATATATCTCAATTCCATGGAAATTTTTCAAAGGGTCTTGCTTTGTTTTCTTATGCAGAAAATGATTTTTTTTAATGATCAGGTGCTTATTACTTAAAGCAATCATGACATATGTTAAAATTGTTATGCTTAATATACTTAGAGACCTATTTTGCTGACTAGCGCGATGTTACAAGAAATTGTTCAAAAGCTCAAATGAAAAGGACCTTTTTGTTGTACAAAGGTAATGCAAATGTAGCTTTTTTGTTGCCCCAGCTCAAATCTTCATTGTTATATTCGTCTCTCTGTGGTTATCAGCTGTTCAAGATTCTTTATCATCTACGTTTTTGTATAATTTTAATTTTAAGTTTTGGCTCTAAGCCTCTTATCAGTGGACGGTGGCTGGAATGTAAAATTTGTTGAAGTAAGAAAAATATGCAAGTGGATACTCAAAAAATATTTTAAAAGAATGAAGAAATGAAAATAAATAAATAAATTTAGAAATCTTCAGATGCAATGGCTATTTAAAAAAATGAATTTATATTGTAGGAAAACACAGCCTAAATTTAAAATTGTTGAATCAAATATTGGGTTTAAAGTTTTTAAGTCGATTTACCATGCTAAATCAGTTCAATGTTTTCACACTTGTACACGAAACGTTTCAATATTTAGTGATGATATTTTATGTGTAGACAAACATTCCATATGGTATTTGCTAAAACTCAGTCTGCTCAAGAATCTCATCCTAAAGATTCAGCTGTTTTGTAAGGTGGAACAGAATCTGAAGGCGCTGGAAATAATAGCAGTTGAAGAAAATTCTTATATGTGCTTCTCTACTTTCCAAGAGACGTGTAAATAATTGTGTATATAAAAGAAAAGGAAAAATGCTACACCTTAGAGAGAATTTTTTTTTTTTTAAATTCCCATCATAAAAGTTTTAATCCTACATCTCATAGCTATGCACAGATACCTATATTTACAGTTTCTCAACCTTTTTTTTTTTTTTTTTGATATCACTCAATTTATAGAAATTAAATTTTTCTGAGACTCTTGTGATGCTTTTTTAAAGCCCTGCATTGGTGCTTTTCAGATTTCAGTGAGATTAACTTTATCACAAAGTTCAGAGGTCAATATGAGGCATTAGCTTTCAAAAGCCAAAATGCCAAAGCTGTCAAAAGATACCAAATGAAATTACAGTTTGAGCAAGTGGACACAAGATGTCAAAAGCTTGAGGGCACAAAATGTAGAATTGGTTTTAAACTTTTTAATTGTACAAATGATTCTAAATGCCTTTTAATTTTGTATCCTATCCAAATTAGATCTACTTTGATTTTCAAGGAGTGAGATCTTGTAGACTATTTCATGTTTTTAGTTGTTGCTGTTGTAGAAGTAGCTGTTTGTGGTTTTTTTGTTTTATTGTTTTTTTGTTCATGTCTACAACGATCTGTTGAAGCCAGTCAAATCCTAATGACTCACAACTCAGATTCTAGACACTGAAATTATTTGCAGACATTAAAAATTTAAACTCCATGTAATTTCCCATGGAGGAAACTGATAGAGCTGTGTTGAATCTTTTCTAAAGCAGAGGCATTTAAAAATTTGAAGATTTCGAATGAGAAACAAGAAAAAAAATTAATAATGACATTAAAAAAAAAAAACAAAAGGTTTTCTTTTTGTAACGCCCAAATCATTAAGACTGACTGGTCTCAGGGCAAAGACAAATATCTTCAGATCGTGCAAAGGAGTTGGAAGTTCCTTTTGTTCTGTGAACTTTTGAAAACTAAACAATACAATGTTGATTCTCAGCTAGGATATGCGGCTTTTAGCTTTTCATTTAAAAATTAAAAAAAAAACAACAAAAAAAACCAGAAACATTGTTAAAGTGGAAATAAAGTTGAAATTTAATTTTTTTCAAAAGTTTTAATATGCAACATCCAATTCATGTTAGAATTGGTCTCTCGATAAATGTATTTTTACTGTGAATGGATTTTTTTTGTTGTCAGTGATTGAATTGAGTGTTCATAAAGAAATAAGCATTTATTTTGTGTCCTCGAAGATACAAATTGTGCATGTTCTCTCTCTATTTTTAGGTGTTTTTTTTTAAATAAATTTTTTGGGTCTACCTTTAACTTTTCATACACAGCCAAGCTTTGTGAATTGATTGCTGATTATATAATTATTAATTGCCAGAAAATTTTAAACATATTTTGCTTATGCTTTTGTTGATATTAATGACATACAGAAGCATGTCATACTTGATCTCTAGGATTCATCTAACATTTTGATTTCTAAACAACACATTTCTTCTGTCATGAATCTTTCAACATTTTTTCATTTATGATTAGCTTTGTAACTGTTGATAGATGAATATGAAAAACATGATAAGGCTTAACTGTTCCAAATTTTCCTAAGCTTACTTCTCCACCCTAAGAACTTGTGGTGAAGCTTGTTAATTTTTTTCTTTGGAAGCAGCCGAACGGGGGGGGGGTTAAAAAAAAAAAAACTTAAATAAGTTTAAGAAGTCAGTAAATTTCATGGTTTCAAAGTTTGCAAACTTCCAATTCTTAAGCTTGTACTTTCTTGGTTCAAGTTTCACATTTTGGGCAACATTCAAGTGTATTTTTACAATATCGGTTTTAACTGTCACTCTTTTTCTTCCAAAGCAGCTGTCAAATCTTTGGAATTGAAACTTTCTAAGACGTTTTTTCTTTTTTTGTTGCTCCCAATTCGAAATGAAAAATGTCCATATTTCTCTGTCCCTGTTTCATCTGTAGGCTTTGATGCTTTGCGTAATGTGATAGATGAGAAGACGAGGAGAGAGCTTGGTGTGCCACGACCTCTCCTATTGGTAAGAAAATGTTTATGCTTGTTTTGTTTGGGGCTGTATGTTTGCGTATTTTCACAATACAACAAGCAGACCACTTATCTCTCTCTTTGGTTTTAAGAAAAGAAGGCACGAGTGGTGGAGGCAGTTCCAGAGAGATTTGTGTTAAGTAACAGATGAGTGATAAGGTTAAGAACAGGTTTTCTTTCAAACATCACAGCTGAGAAATGCACTACAAAACATAATCACTAATATCAATTTGAGATCTAGTGTTAAGAAAAAGAAGACCAATAATGTTTGTTATCTGCATCATACAGAATAAGTCACTTTATTACAATCTCCACCCATCATTTAAATGGTTTCCTTTATAGAGTGGGTCCCACACTTAATCTAAGCATTGGGGAAGCTGGACTAGGGTCCTGATTGTTCTTGGCATACTTCATTATGAGGTAGTTTGCCATTGCTTTCCTTGCCGCCTTTACTTTTGCCAGATCTTAAGAGATCTAGCCACCCTTTTAGTGCTGGGTGGACACAGAGGAACAATGAAAAATTGACCTGACTTTGATTGGGATTTGAACCTTGGACCTCCTAATTGGTAGCCAACTGCCCTACCAGATGAGCCACCGCTTTCATCCCCCTGCCCCTTTTATATGACAGCATAATTATTTACCTTTGGGGAAATTAAAAGTGGAAGACATTAGGGGTACAATAGTTAACCACAAGCTTGTCCTAATACATGCAAGCTGATGAGAATAAATGTACCATTACTAGTCAGCCACTTACCCTGGCTCTGTGAAGGCAAAAACGATCATCTCTGGACGGGCTTTAAACTCAAATAATATAAATTCATACATAAAGAAAACACAAATTTGTGAAAGACTATAACAATGATATGACCATGATTAAATTGATTTATGTTGAGGGTCTCAAGTCTGAAGGAAATGAATGTTTATGCCTTCAGAGTGCTGTGACAGTTGACAGCAGTATTCAAGAGCTGCAGGAATTGATGCACGATCTACCAGACTATGCGGACCAGTTTCTCAACATGATCTGTAATGTGCTGCGAGATTACAGGGACAAATGTAACTCCGCCTACAGAGGTGAGGCTGTAAAATATAAAATAGCTAAACAGTACAAGCAAAAGAACAAGATATAAAATATAAAAAATATGTTCCTCATTTGGACAGAACATATTGCAAAGTATAGATGAAGGTGATTAAGCTGAATATGGATTCCTTGAGTTCACAAATTCATAAATAATTGGTGGCCATACACAATGGTTCACAATGGCTCACTTCATATCTCCTTCCAGCAAATACATTCCCATTATTATATCAGTCATCATTTAATCTTTGTAAGAACATAGAGGGTTTTCTTTTAAACAAAGAAGCTTGCAGTTGCCTTGCAAGTGATGTCTACCTGGCCCTCCTGCTCTCTGTCCTAAGGGACAACAAGACTAGCACTAGATCTAGCCTCTAGGTTATTCTTTCGCTCAGTCACATCCACTGTCACTAAGCCAAATTGATACACATGGCAGCACAAGCGCACACATATGAACCGTGCAGGATAATAGTGCATCAAAATCTTTGTAGCGCTTGATGTTTTAATCACAAACTCGCCACGATCTTTGCTCTTAGTTAATTTAGAGGCAAACCAAACTTCGGATGAAGTACTCAAGATCCCCAAATATAGTCTAAGAATCACCCAATGCTCATAAAAGCCCATTTTCATATTTTAAAAATCTTTTCTCAGAAAACTAATAAACCAAAAACCCCCAAAAATGTAACAATGACAACAAAACTTTCCTTTATCAAAAGAAGCTTGATGATGGCCATGTTTGAGAGGATGATGGAAAGCAATCGCAGTTAAATTATTTTGTGAATCTCCCGTAATCAGAAATCTGTGCTAGACTGTATGTGAAATTTAAGAATGCTTTTCTGGATAATTTTGTACCGTGCAAAAAATAATTTTTACCACTTGAAATATAAAAGCAGTATTGCACAGTTTTCAATAAAAATGTTTTTTTTTTCTTTTCTTATTTCTTGTTTCTTTATTACTGGTATGAAATGTGTGTGTATATATAGATGTGTATATATATATATATATATATATATATATATATATATATATTTTATACATGTTTTGAACTGTTGTTTTCTCTTACCATGAAATAAAATTTTTGAATGAATTTGTAGTAATCAAGGGCTGCAAGATTTATACATAATAACATGATACTAGGTACATCATGCTTGTAATCATACAGATTAATATTCAATTTTTGAATATGATTTTGCTTATTACGCTAGATATTGTTCAGCACGGTTCTGATGAGAAGAGGGTGATCAGTGCACTCTGGGCTAAAGATGACGACATCAGCAGATTTCTCAGGTACGTCCTAGTAATGTTTAATAGAAGCTTTTTCATGGCAATATCAATAGTGCATTTCAAATAGCTCTGTATTTAACACTTCCAGAGACTACCATATTGTTCCTTCCCCCTACCCAATAATTATTAATTACCATGAGACATGTTATTAATAATTAAAATATTGCTTCGCCCATTTCAAGTCCCATGGATCCAAAACTCCCATTTATGATCTCTTGTAAGCTAGATAAAGGCAAGAAATTAAAGAGCAAGATTCATTTGAATTTCGCAAAACCTTTTTTGGACACCTGTGATATTTTTTTACCCAAGGCAATACTTGAGTACTACAAAGTGCCTTGAATAAATGTTTGCCTATCATTATTAGCTAACATGAACTTGCCTTTACATGCAGGTCTCTGCCCACATGGCGCAGTCTTCAGCCACGGCAAGGCAAGGAGCTAGATCGAACCATCTGCTCTGAGGAGGAGATCCGAGCCCTCAACTCTAAGGAGGCTGTGATCCTGATCAGTACCCTCTCTACAGATGAATCTCTCATTCCCCAGCAGGAGATTATAACAGACGTTACCCAGATGAGGACTGTGGCTAACGTTCATGAGAGTTTGGTGGGTATAAGGGCTTCGTGCTTTATTTTCCTCTTTACTTTCTGAGTAGTAAAAGTTACAATTCATCATTAAGGTTGTTATAATTCTCAATTAAGAGCAAATAAAAGAAATACTTAAGGCTTTAACTTAGTGCATGTAGTGCAATTTAATACATTTGGGAATATCACATCACAAAAAAGGAGAGATTAGGAAATGGGCTGATTTAATCAGCCCTTGTCACCCTTTGGCTTTAAAGCAGGTCATTGATTTTTGCTTTGAATTCCTCATTAAAATTTTTCTTTAAAAAAGATCGCTATCAAGACATAGAAGCTTTTTATAATTTGTAAATTTCCTTTTTTGTTCTTTCTAAATTGCTTCTCTGGATTAATTGAAAGTGATAACATTTTAAATGTTTCCTGGTAGTTTGAGTTGTGCAGATTTGTCTGCAGTTTCATTTAAAAACCTGAAATTTTCAAACATTGTTATGGATTTTCCTATTTCATAAGGAATGGTTTGCCAATCGCTTGGAAGAGTTTGCTGAAAGTCTGACATCACAGAACAGTTTGAATCCAGTTCAAGATGACCTTCCCACAGTCAGTGTATTCTTTTTTTTATAAGCATTTTATTTTTTATGATTCATTTTTCTGTTAAATTTTACTTGCTCATTTTGGGCTAGGTATTTGTTTAATTGTGTTATCTCTGTTATCAGTAAAGAACTATTATAAAGGTCTTCAAACTGTATAAGATATTTTCAATAGATTCGTATTCCTTGAAGGAACTCCAATATACCTAATTGAGAAAAGGTATATATTTCAACATAAAATGAGATGTCTAGCAGATCCGGAGCCCAACTGTAGATTTTAAAGGTAATCAGACACTGCTACACAGGTTTTGTGAGAATTTGAATGTAATACACTGTGAACTCTGACCTCTATAGCTTTATTAATTTTACTTGTTCCTACCTCAAAGTGTCTCACTTTGTTTAGACTTCATATATCTGTTCTTGTCATTTTACAACTTGATAGCTTTGAACTTCAATGCTTTCAAACAAGAATTGCTTGAGATGAATATTATATTGATATTACAACTTATACAGTACAGTCTAGATGATTGTACGAAATTATGGTGAAATGAAGGCATGTTGATAATGATAGATCAAAAGATAAAGGCAAGTGAGGAAAAATGCTCTCTTGCCTCAAGTTCTTCCTTCATATATCCTCTATTGACCATTCCAAAAAAAATTGTGCATCTCTTGTGCCGTTAAAATATAATTAGATTAGACCTACCCTACTGAAATGTCTTTTCTTGAGTGGTTTGAATAGAATCAGAGTAAAAATGAGAAAAGCGTAATTCAAGAAATATTTTCATGCAAGAATCTCTAGAAGCCAAAAAAAGCTATCATAAAAAAATAAAGTGCTAGGGAAATCATATTGACATTGACATACGAGTAATTTTTTTTTTATTTTGAGAAAAGAGAAGGAAAGATTTTTATGGACATATTCATGGTATGTTTATGCTGTAATTGAATGTTGCAGTTTTATTCGTTTCCTTTTGCACTTTTTATAAGTTTAATTTTTATGTAACAAATCTGCTATATTTTGGTAATCTCAAGAATACGAATTTGTGAAATATTTTTCTCCTTTTTTTTTTCCCTCAGGAATTGCCACCAATATCAGAGAAAACTTTGCAGTAAGTCAAGGCCAGACTTATTGCTCACAAATTGATAGCTAAAAACAACAAACTATTTTTAGATATTTTAATTGAAAAGCTTAGGGATAAACTTAAAATCCTTGCTACATTTTTTCCATTATCTATCTTGAAGAATTATAATATATTTTGTTATTGCCATATGTTCAAACATTAATATCACCATATTTAAATAATCATTATGTCATTTTTGTATGAATATGAATTATAATAACTTGGCATCATTCTAGATAAGACAAAGCAAACTAAATAAGGAACTGACTTCAGTTTTATTAAAGATATTAAAGATAATTTGTTTTGCTTTGTTTCTGTCATACAAAAAAAAATTTGGTTTGGTAGATTGTTAGACATTTCACAGTAAAGTAAATTTATTGTCGAAAATAGGGTTGCTTAGATTTAAGGAGATATTAATTGTGGTGGACTGCTTTGATACCTTTGCTAATGTTTAATGTTTGCCAAGTATACATTAATTCATTTTGCTTTTTATTGCCCTCAGATCTCTTAAGCTACTGGTTCAGGACTTTAAAGACTTGGCAGAAATCTGTCTGCTGTTATTGCACCTGGAGGTCAGAGTTCACTGCTTCTATTACCTTCTGCCAGTAGCTAAACAGGTATGATTTCAGGTCTAAGTAATCCCACTGTTGTGCCATACAAACTAATGATAGATCCTGTATAACACTGACATAGTCACTTGTGGTTTTGCACATGTTTATTTGCCTATCCTAGCCTGCTCACTTCTTTGTAATTGAGGTTGTGCTACTGGCAGGTTAGAACCCATACCAATTACCAGAAAGTCTCAGCAATTTCAGGGCAAGTTGACTAACCACAACCAAAGTTCCCACCTTGAAAGGTACATTTTATTGATAGGAAATTAGTTCTTGTATATTTGTGTTAATGCTGGAGAGATGGAAGGTTTTAAAATCAAAGCAGCCACAACAGAATAGTCAACAATTTTTTTCCTTTTGTCAGGAGATAATCAGTAATTATAGAATAATTTCGGTTACAATATTTCTGACCAATAGCTAATATGACAATTGATAAGAACAATTTTGAGGCGACAAGCATTGTTTTTCTAGAGCATTTTAAATCAACTTATTCTGGATGGGAAAAATATAGGATAGGAGAATGCAAAAATGTCCAAGTTTTAAATTTTGAGCTGATGGTGAAAGGGCGAGGGAACGAACATACTGAGTTTTTAATACGAGTAGAGCAGGAAAGTGAATGGTGAACCATGACAAGGAATAATTGGTTAGGATTTGATATTCAAGAGGAAGAAACTTGATGCAACTAGAGGTGTCTTTCAAAATCAGTGCATACGATTTGCAACCTGTCCTAGTGAGTTAGATGTAGATATAATGCTTTTGAGAAAAAAGAATTTTAAAGGAGTTAAAAAAAAAAAAAAGGTTGGCATATCTCTTCTTTGAAGATTTAAAAATCCCATATATATATCTTGGATCAGAATTATCATAAGCTTTTACAAATTAAGCCTAGTAGAAATATAAATCAACTATTTCAATGCTTTAAAATTTTCAAATTGTGACTTTTGACTCATGATGATTAGTCTTGGAGACATATAATGTTTTTGAAATTGCAATGAGGTTTATAATTTTTAGTTTTTTAGGAAATAAGATGATGCAAAAGCTTTTGCTGTAGTGTGCCCAGATGTTGAGATATAAATGTGTCAAAGCTGATACAGTTATTCAGATTTTCAAACGGATCTCAGTTACTGATCAGCTTATAGTTCCTTTGCAGGAACTTTCATGGATGCCTCATTGCCTTCGGCCGTATCTTAAATCTCATCTTTCAACAAGGACAGATTTTTCAAAAGGAACAATCTTACAGTTCTTTTCTTGTTGATTTATCGCTTAAACAAAAATAGGCTTTACAAAATCAGTTCTTTTCTTTTTACTAAAGACTAAATGGTGGATATACAGCTATATTATGCCTTGTTGCACATTTACTCTTTTGAAATGTTTCTTAAATTTGAAGAGACAACAAATTGTCTATGTAATGTCTTCTTTTGCGCTGCAAGCTTTTTAGATTTTTCATCTTTTTAAACAAATTTTCTGAATGAATCTATCCTTAGATTGTTACTCTATCACACTTGAATATCTTGTCTACACTTTACATGTTAAAAATTATCAGTATCATTTGCTTATTTTGCCCAGTCAAACTATGCTGGCCCAATCGATGACCTTGACCCTGACTCAAATGTCCTCAAGCTGAACAAAGATCTCAGTAGTATGGAAGAAATGATGACACAAAGTCTGCAGCCAAAGAAGTTCAAGTAAGTTTTTGTTTTGGTTCTGTTAGCTGGGGATTGTTTAGATCTAGTCTTGGACTTTCTGTTTTTTTAAAGCTCTTTTTCTTTCTTCAAATTCAAAGGTCTGTATTTACTAGGACTTTTAATTGAGACAGGCATTTGTATTATGCTGTTTCTCTTTTTTTTAATAGAAAATTTTTTTGCCTTTCTCCAAGATTTATTTTTATTATGACATATATTTGAGGTTTTTTTTTTTTGTTGTTTTCATTTTTATTTCTCTGCCAGAAGTTCCCAAGTACATATATTTTTCTCTCTTTATGAAATTACCCTAAATCACAGTTTAATTACTGAAAGCCCTTTTCTTTTTTTAGTAATGAAATTGAAGAGATCCTCACTTTGAAATTAAATTTGGAAATAGAAAAATTTGCTGCGCTGTAAAAATTTAACTGCGCATTTTTTTCATTAAATCATAATTTGTTTTGCTTTTTGAAAAGAGTAAAATGATTCTATTTTTATTTTTTCACAGATACATATTTGAGAGTTTGGGTTACTTGGTGGCATCGATATTGATAAGCAGTGTACAATTCCTGAAAAAAATTAATGAAAATGGAATCAAGAAAATGTGAGTTGGCATTTCAATCCCAAGTTTATTTTGTTTTTTTTTTTGTGAAGTGGGTTGTACCAAATTTAAACTCTTTATGTTGAATGGTATGCAGGCCTACAGATGATTAATTTTTCACGGAAATTATTATTTCTCTTTCTTGCTCTAATTAACTATCAAGTTAAAGAGAATGCTCAAACCCTTTGTGAAGATGGAAGTGTTTCAGGAAAAATACAATCAAGGTTTTTTTTAGTATGATTTTTACTAATGTTTGTTCAACACTGACTTCATTTTACTATTTTTTAATTCAACTCCCATTAATTTGCTGATTTGACTTTTGCTAAAATTCTAATGCATTTTTTCGTCTGAAATTTCAGGTGCAGGAATATTTTGGCCATCCAACAAAATCTAACGAACATCACACTCACCAGAGAATCAGATCTGGACAGAGCCCGTCATTTTTATGAACTTTTATACCTAAACCCAGATGTAAGCTTTTCATGGTACAATGTACTGTCATCATAGTCTCCAGAACAGTATTCAAATATCAAATAAAAATTCTAGTGATTTACAGGCTTCTTTGAGTTTTCCAAAGATTGGAAATTTGGACTGTAAATTGGGTCTTTTAGAAGGCAACACCAATGAAACTTTATTCTGAAATCATTAAGTTTTTTTCTTTTGTTTGAATTTTCCCTTGCTAATTAGTCGCAAGAATAGTACTTTACTATATTATTGATTCACTCTGTGTTATCTGTTTTCAAGCAGCAAAAAGGAAAGGAAATACATTAAAATATAAGCATCTTGGTCTTGCGACAAGAAGAGTATTTCAATTTGTTTAAGTTTGTCTAAATTTCAAACTGTATTAATTAATGTGTTAGGCAAAGTACATTTGTTGGGCAGTGGGAGTAGCCAGTATCGCATGTAGATCAAGCTATTGGATGGTGATAATGATAATGTTTCAATCTCAATTCAAGTGACCTATGTTTAAACAAAGAGGAAGGAAAGAAAAAAGAAATAAATGTTTATACTTTAACATATGTGAATTTTGAGTTAAGTTGAGTTTTCCAACAAAATAAACAGTAGTAGTATTCATTTGCTGAAGATTTCACCACAAAGTATTTCCTTCCTCAGGATGTTTTGAATTCTGTCGCTGAGAAGGGTCCTCAATTCACCCTGAAGGAGTACGAGCAGCTGATTGAGCTCTACCATCGCAGCTTTGCAGGGAATGCTGTCTCCGTGCAAGACGCTCGACGGCAGAGGCTCTACAGTATTATGGAGAAGGGACAAGATGAGACCGTGTGAATCCTAAGTCAGGTGGAGACTGCAAGACTAGGGCACTGCAGACTGTTTGATTGATGTATTAGAATGCAATTATTGATGTACCAGTGAGACTCCACAACACTGTACAGAGGGGCCAGCTAGAGACTGTGATTATGAGTCTGCATATTATATATTACAGATGCAGGCCACAATGAATTTTCTCCAACTTTTTAAATGTGATTCCAATTGACAGAGAAAAAAAAAAAAGCCAAATTTTGATTATGAACAACATTTGAAGAATTTTTTTTTTAAAGAAAAGTGCCCAATTTAGATTATAACTTAAATTTTGAATAGTTACATAAACAAACGAAAAAACTGCTTGTTTTCTGGACCAAAATAGTAAAAAAAAATGCAAAACATTTTCAAGTTCATTTTACATGTTCCAAGTAGGCCTATATATCTAGTGAGTCTGACATTGATTTAGATTTCAGTGTAATCTTTGATCTCTTATGTTCAGTAACCTCAGTTCACTGTAGAAAACATTGTTTATGCAATATTTTATAGGACAAGTCTTGCAGTGTTTCTTTTTTATTTAAAGCTTTTTATTTTAGACAGTTACAATTTTCTTTCACAATAAACTAGCCTTTGCAAGTGGAAAATTGAAACATTTAAAGCTGAGGTACAGCAAACATGAAAGAGAAACAAGTCTTGCATTAGTCAGTGTGATATTTTTTATCTTAACACTAACAGTCGCACACAAATATTTTTATCTTGTTTTATCAAGAAGGTGGAAGGCTGTTTCATTTCTTTAAAATTAGACAAGGAGTTAATTTTGCATTCAAAAAGATGGTTCTACCTCACAAGTTCAAAGATTTGGTTTACATTCATTTATTTTGTTGCCAATTCCTTCAAAATTTCAGACTTTTAGAAGTTTAAAAGCTTTCATTGATGGTGCTAGTATTTTCTACTATAAATCATTCTGTTTCATGCAAAGGCCTGGAATGATGGCATATGTGCACCGAGTCAACTCTGAGAAAAATATGCTTTGGCATATACTGCATGATTACGCTTCAAAGTACTTAAGTATTTTTGTGTAGAAAAAGTTCTAATGAATTAGGTATCTTGATATCTGTTTTGAGAAAACAGCATCTGAGTTTGTTTGTTTTTTTTACTTCTTTGAAGAGCTTTTTAAAGAAAAAATTAAGAAGTCCCGTATCTTGGTTCAGAATTTACAGAGCTCTGTTGTTTTCACCATTGCAGATCTTAGAGAAAATGCTTTCAGACTGTTTCACTTTCACATCAATGGCTTTAAATATTCAAAATGCAACTTCTAATTTTTTTGGATACATCCCAAGACATTAAATTTGAAAATATCTAAATCTAAATTTTGTTTTGTTTATAAAGAAAGATAGAATTTTGAATAACACTTCAGAAATTAAGCCGTACTAAAAAAGGTGAGGAAAAATGTAAGTTTGGTATGAAGCTAAATCTGGTGAGAGTTGAGAAGCCGCTACACATTTAAGACATTGCCATGATTTAATGTTTTAAATGAAAAGTCTGAATCTGAGGCATTACACTAGAAAGCTGTTATGATGCTTATGTCTATTACTGTGATATTCATTGAATCAATGAAAATATAAATCTGTGTGGAAGGGGTTGGGCAATGTAATTTTGTAAACAGAAGTACGCAAGTTTCAGCTATTCAAGTTGTCAAGCCCAAAAACATGTATTGTAAATTGTGATCAGTATTTTTGTTTGTGTAAACAAACTTTGATTTTTCATTATTTGTTAAATATTTCATGGTCAGGCTCTTCAGATATGCTAGTTTCTCAAGCAAATTGTAATAAAAGTGTACAGGTTAACCTCCTTTATCTTGAGACCAGTCTGATGTTAGATATTACACAATTAAGTTTTTGTTTTCCTTTTCAGTTTAATTGCTTTCTTGACTTTCCCTGTATCTCGCTATTACTTTTCACATTTTAAGTTTAGCACCATGTACACTTTTATAATTTTTTTCCAAAGATAAAAAAATCAGAGAAAAAAGAGATCTTATCAATCTTATCCTCAAGAGGAGGTGTGTTTAGTGACACTCAATTTACTTGTACTGCTGCTATGACTATTAATGTTGCTATTAGTATCAATAGGAGTTCTGATATCACTACTAGTATTGCTAAAATTACAGCCTCCCTGTCGCTATTACTATTGTATTTACTACTGGCTACTATTACAACAGTGTACTTCTCTACCAGTGCCACACTATTACCATTACAACAACTGCTGATAAGTCAATTTTCTTGAGATATTGAGTAAAACTTTGGCTTATATTTTTACATTGTTCTTTAGAACAAAGAAATGATAGCTCAGAATATTCCAGAAATTATAGTAGTAGTATTTGAAAGAAGATCGACTGGTGCCACTTTGACTTCAATAAATTGTAGTGTAGTAGATCTAAGCTAAAGTATAACAACTTGTATAGTTCACAAATTTATAGATCTTGCATTGGTTAATACTAATAGTAGCAATTTTGCTTATGCACTGTGCCAGGCTTTTGCCTGTGTATGGTGTAGTACTAGTAGGAGGGGTATCTAAGTGTAAAGCTATGTTTTAGTACTAATTGGATGGAGTTTAATTTTTACGCTTTCATTAATTAACAGGTGATGATTTTGATTGAGGCATGCTGTGAGCTTCAATACTAGGAATAATAAGGAAGAGTCTGCTCAATAAAAAAAAAGGTCATTTTTTAAGAACTGTGTTGCGATTTACTGAAAGTGTTAAATTACCTACATTTTAAAATGCTTATATCTTAGCACAGAATTATATCACTATCATGATTTCATTTAGAAAGATTTTTTGAGTGGAATTACAGGCTATTTTGATGATGTAAAGTGTGGCATTTCACATAGAGCTTATTAATCTATTGAACTGATCTTGATTGTGATTGTATGATAATTGTAAATCATAAATGTATATTTAAGAAAAATTATATTTTGATGTATGCATTTTGTGAAGTGCAATATTCATATATTTAATCGTTGATATCTGAAAGTTAGTGAATTTTTTCATGCTTGCACATCATTTGATGTGCAAAGTTTTTATTTCGTCAAATAGCATTTGCAGCTTTGCTGGACCAAAATGTAACTGCTCTTTCTTGGTCAAGATTGCTGATATTGATATTCTTATTTTCATATATTCATATATAAAGCAATCTGATACTATAATGATAATGTGATACTGGAATTGACTCCTGTAGCATTCAAACCCCTTCTCCTCTCTGGACTTTTTAAATGATGGAAACACCAACCTCCCCATATCATCCAGTAATGATAAAATTCAGTGGATCCGCAGCAACCTTGGTTTTTTTTAGCGGATTTTCTTCCTTTTCTGTGAGGAAGGTTTAAATAGTGCTAAATATTGATGTATTATTGATCTTATTGTTTTGAGCCCATGCATTGGAAAATTTTTCTCCTTTTTGTCAATTTCATCACAATCTTGTTGATTATGAAGCTACAGATTCAGCTCTATATATATATAGCATACGTAATGGTTAAGTCAATTTACTTGGGTTACTGTTATGTTAAACTATATCCAAGTCTGAGTGCTTTGTTGACAGAGAAAATAATAAACCAGTATTGAAGCATATGCTATCAACTTTATCCGTTTCAAAAAATGTTTGTCTTGTGTGAAAGATGCATTTAATTATGTTGCAATTTGCTTGAACTGCTTACATTTCTATGTAACTTGGCCTTTGTCATATAAAGTACTGTGTTTATTAGAACCACCTGGTATGTTATAGAACATTCTGAAAACTCTGAAACGGAAAGGCTTTTGTACATGTTTGTATATGCTTTGATCATGAATAAACATTTGTATTTCCAAGTTTCCTGTAGAAGTTATATTCTCAAAAATTAATAACACGGTAGCAATTTAACAACTTTTATTGTCACAATTATTTCTTCAGACCAGTAAAAAATATGCTGAATGTTGCACACAACCCCCCCCCCCTTTTTTTTTAAATAAAACTATTCGTTCTTTTTTTTAACAAGACTTTTTAATAACAATATTTTGCATCATTGCACAAAATCAACTACTCAGTGGAGCACCACTGCAAAACTTACAACAGAATGCTGTTTCAGGCTGTATTAAAAAATTTCAAGGTATCACTTGTGCCTCAATTGAATGGTCTCGAGAATTTGGCAAAGAATATTCAATCTGGCAACTAAGATGAAGAGATGCGATGGTATCTTTGCCAAATGTGTATATATATATATATATATATATATATAAAGTTCAAGTTAGCCAAAAACACCTCAGAATCGATATGCTCAAACATACAAAACAAAAAAGCAGCAAAGACCTAAACAATATTTTAATAATTTTTTTGGCTTCAGAGTGTAAATGTGGATTTTGAAGAAAAAGTTTTTAGTGGAATCCACGTCAGCTAAATCCCAAATTGAAATTAGTTTCTGATATCTTTAGCAAACTTTATCATAATCAATGAAGGAAAGATAAAGGTGAGAGCACCAGAGTACATGATACAGTTAAGTGTGATAGATAATATTGGGAAATGAGATATCAATTGACAGTCACATACAAGCAGTGTGCTGGTCAATGCACTGCCTGCTGTTTAATTAAATTATTTCTTTCACTGCACTTGGCTATATTACATCTTTTACAAAACCATTCCAGTCTACTGAGTTAACAAAAAAAAATAAGGATGCCTAACAGGGATACCAGTCACCTCTGAAAAAAAAAAGTAGGAAACTTATCCCTCGGCTGATAAAATAGATAGAAAATCAATTTGAAAAAATAAAAAGGCAGCAATCAACAAAAAGAAGACCCATTACCTATAATAAAAGGCAAAAAGTTGGAAATCTGATTTAAATCGGGAAAACTGGCATCCCAGTTCTAGTAATCTTTAATGCCACTTGTACATGCCCATGTAGGCCCTAAAATATAATATTTTTTTTTTTAAGCAGAGGCAATGCTGTGGGTATTTTTTATTTTTTATATCAAAACTTTGATTATTAAAGATAAAATAAAAAAGAGAAACAAAAGGGAAGCAAAGAAAAAGTTCATATTAATCAGTTACAGTGGAGTCTTGATAAAGTCAACACCTTAGGTCTTTAAGCATAGGTTGACTTTGACCATTACAAAGACATATTAAGAAAAACGAAATAGAATTGCAACAACGCGAAGTGACTTTAAGCAATAATTTTCCTAAAGAGATTTGACTGTAAAGTGTAAGTTGACTCCCCTGTCTTTGAATACAAAACAAAAAATGTAGCGTGACCGCAAAAGACATTTTTGCCAGAACTTGTTCAATACATTAAGATATAAAGATCACAGACTCTTACTGTATCTTATTCAAATTCTCTCACAACCTGTAAGAGAGTTTATCAATTGCATTGGTCTCAGATTTCATTTCATTTTTGTTTTTTTTTTTTTGGCAAAGGCTGTAAGTGATTAACATTGTGTATGACATAAAGGAGCCATTATAATAAATTGTGAGATAATAGTACAGTGGAACTTGGCTACAACGGGACCCATAAGGGCGTGGTACACAGTCCCGTTATAAGCAAGGCCCGTTGTAAAAATAAAAGGAAGATAATCCTTGAAAACGGTACCTTACTAAAATTACCCCCCCCCCCCCCTCCCCCCCTTAATAAGCGGCTACTATTAAACGTGACCCTTGCGTACAACGTATTACATGTATATTTTTTATTGCATTGTGTGTGTGTGTGTGAAATGTTTTGTCTTTCTGTGTTGATTGGTTTATGGGTGGGTTTTTTATTCATTAATGCGAACTGCGAGCATCAGAGCGAGACTGAGAGATAAGAGGCAATTTCGCAAAACATTGGACCTAGATCGATGCTTTCTTTGTTCATTGAGTCAGTGAGTGACAACCACAACGGTGTAAATGTAAGCCTAATTGAAATCTATCTAGGCATTGAACAAAATAGACGCACCCCGAGGGCTTGAAAAGTTGAATGCGCCCAGTTTTTTCCTCATCAGCCCCACCCTCAGTCTCTTAAACTATCAATCACACACACTGACAGTCAGTCACACACGCCTCTTGCTAGCCCACGGCTGACGTACCATGATTCACCACTCAGTCCCATGCCTTTTTTGCCAATCCAAGTC
>BLXT01003701.1:290057-300633 GCA_019648995.1 Plakobranchus ocellatus
TCATTTAAAATCATTTTGTATGTTCATTATTACACAGTTCATTACTTTCACAGCATGAAGTGAAGGCAACATAACACAAAACAACACAATTACAAGCCCAGAGAAATAAAGTTTTGGAAATGTTTGTCCAAAAAATCTTGTGATTAAAAATGTGATCTAGATCAGCCCAGCCAAGTCAAATCATTTACAAATGGACCTTCAACATTAATATAAGCAGTTCTATTACAATATATCCCATTCATAACTGGCTAAAGACTCACTGATTTTCAAACTTCATGACATATCATGTCAACTCTTTGTGTTCCATTTTAGTACTAAAATGGAACACAAAGAGTTGATGACATGATATGTCAGTATTCAAACCCTAATTTTCCTTTTTTCATCTAAAAGAGGAGACTATCCAGTTACGCAATTTAAAATGTCTCGCCAAGAGTCAGTTTGCATTTTGAACACTTTAAACTATCAGAACAGCATAAAATTATTTCTGTAGGCCTTGCTATGGTTTTAGAGCAATTTTGAGTTAGGATATATGGGATTCAAATTTTTTTAGAAAAATTTACAGAGCGATTAAAAACCAAGGAACTCCCTCCCCCCTAAAATGCACTTTACTAAATAAAACTTTATGTGTGCATCTAACTCAAAAGGAATGTTCCCAAGACCTAACCATGTGAGACATATTTTTGATTAGTTAACTCTTTCAAGACGGATTTTTTTTTTGGTTGCAGACAGAATTCATGCTTAAGAGACATGAATAGAGAGACCTGTCAGCGCCAATAAATCGGCATACGTCTGGAAAGAGTTAATGTCTGCAAAGAAAGTGTAAATGATTAGTGGCGCACAAAAAAAAAAAGCATTCAGCTGCAGAAACAGGTGTGACAATGCACATTCGATACATGTGGTGTCACAATTCTTAACTGGCAATGTTTAGAATCATTTGATATTATTATTATTATTAGAGCCGTTCGCTAGCAGGGTCATCTGATCTTGCAGCTTCGGCTGTTTTCCTTATCGCGGCAACGAACGAGGGCATTCCATTTTGGTGGATCTTCTGCTATGAGGCGTAGAGTATCCAGATCATTTGATAACATTAAAATATTTTTTTTTCAAAGGACTTTTAACATCTGTTTTATTCATGTACTTTTTATTTTCCCATTTCTCACCTTCATAAATATTAAACATATTTTCAGACTATTACACATACCAAACCTGCAACCAGTACAGCAGCTTACGTTGCAAAATATGTGGAACAGTGATGACATTTGGCAAAAAATAAACACATGATTTAAAATCAATTCATTTTAGAAAATGAAAGCTGCTAGTAGCATTTTAGCAAACTATAATAGTGATTTTCAATGATTAATATTATTCATAACTGATAAAGTCCACTGATGTTGAGATCTCCTCTTTAAGGGGAAGCTTGGGTGAGGCTCATCTTGGATTTTTCTTGGTTAAATAACCTTTAAAATATCGATGTTCAGATTTTGGTTGAACATTCTTACTCAACAACCTCTGAAACGTATTTGCAAGCTTGAAATAGACAAAATAACCTAAATGGTATTTCTGAGGCATTTTTGGTCGCCATTTTCCTCCCAACTTAACAGAACGTGTCAAAATCTAAAGGTTCAAGCTCCTATATCTCTACTGTATTCGCCATTAATAAGGTCATTTTTGGTATTGTTGGAATTGTCCATTAAAAAACTTAACGAATCAAACCTTCTCTCGTTCTGTCTATATAAATCTTGGCTTCCTTTTACGCATGAAAGAAGGCCTCGTTTTTTTATGTTACTCAATTTCATTAGCTGATACCGCTTCCGCTGGCAACACCAAAACATCCATGGAAGCCACACCAACTTTCAGTGTTTCTATGCTTCTATTTTTTACTTGGGCGATACATAGTTAGTGATGTCACAACCAAGGTGAGTTACTATAGACACCTTCCTAAAATAGACACTCTTATTATAGGAACAATTTGTAGCCTAACATCAAGAACGGTTTACCATTCATTGACTAAACTTTCATTTTCTCTGCACATGCAATCTACTGATCATTTACAAAGCTGACAGCCTCTGTCTAGACCTAATTATTTTATTTCTTTTGCAACTTTGAACACTATTTGTGTTTTACCAAAAAATAATGTGTCAGATCTGAATTGTGAATAACTTACCTCTGGATTCCAGTCTAGTTCTAAAGAAATATTCCAGATCGAATCTAAATCTAGAATCTATCTACATTTAGATCTAGATTAGATAGATGTAATCTAGATCTTCAAAATCAAGGCCTATTTAATATTTGCCTGATTTCTAGATCTATGTAAAATTATATTTTTCACTAAATCAAATGTATGCAAAAAAAAGTGCACAGATCATTCAAAAATTTTCTTTCCTCTTTTTTTTTTCACTTCTCTCAGATACAGTCTTGCTTTCAGTATTGCTCGAGAAAACAGAGAACTTGTGAGGAAAGAAAAGCCGGGATAGGAAACATGCACTTGAAGATGGCACATTTGACATCAAAGCGTCTTGCATCATTATTGGATGGCAAGTTAAATGGATTGAGCTTTTCATCCTCTACTGAGCCTGTGACAACCATTTGCTCATTTGCTGAGCATGTCAGCATCTCTGCCTTTTCCTCAGCCGAACCCTTGTCAGCTCCCTCCTCATCATTGGAGTCTGAATCCGCCACCTCATCAGTGGATCATGCACCAGCCTTCTCCCCAGCAGAGACCATGTCAGCTTCAAAGAGAAAAATTTCTCTCTTTGAACCTATATCTGTTCCAGCTGGCGAAGGAACTACCTTTATTATGGACTTCTCTATTATAGAAGTCCTTTACAGTAAAGCGCTGTGCCCGCAGTGTATGAACCCTGGTCTACAACTTTGCCATGATAAAGCAAAAGACAGGTTATGGGCTGTTCACCTACAGCTTATAAGTTCTGTGCAATGAAGATGTTCTCAGCTGCATATACTCATCAAGAAAGACAGAAATTGACCAATCTATGGAAATATATTGGCAATTTGTTTTCACAAGCCTAACGGCTGGCAAAGGCCATGCTGGACTGCTGAAATTTGTTGAGGGGCTAGGCATGTTGTCCATGCACAAGAAGACTTTTCGTGCCCACTTTGATGCCATAATTGGCAAGACCAAAGGGGTGAGGAACAATATCTTGCAGCAAGCACTGGAAAAAGCGATCGCTTACTACAAGCGATAAGAGCCTGATGCCTTTGGAGATGGCCTAAACATAGGAGTAAGTTATGATGGGATCTGGGCAAGGAGCGGCCATACATCAAAGATTTGTGCTGGGGCAGAGATTGAAATCATGACAAGTGTGGTCGTTGACTTACATGTTATGTCTCTTTATTGTCACGTAGGCGTAGTTTACTAGTCTTTGTTCTTTACAATTGAAAAACAAAAATTTTACTTTAAAAATCATCTTTCAATATCTTTTTCATATTTAGAAGAGTACTTTTTGGTTAAACAAATCTTTATTTTCATCAAAGATATATTTATGGGTTTTTGATTTTTTTCTTATTGTTCCTTTTTTTTCGGGGTTTTTTTTTTTTTTTTTTTGGTGCAAGGGGTACTTGAAAACATAACCAGCATTAGATTGTAATGCAATTTATGTTTAGTTTGCATATTATAAAAATTTGCTTTATGCAAAACAAATTTTTTTCACCAGAGTACCCGAGTCACACTGTAGTGATTTCATAATAAGCAAAGCCATAACATTTAAAAATATATTTTTTTGGTTCCCAATTTTTCGCTGTGTGCAACAAAGGGTCAGCCCTTCACAAGGAGGACCAGGCAGCATTTGTGGAGTGCCTTGAAGGCCATAAAGTCAGGTTTCTGCACAAGAAATTATGAAGGCAGCTCAAGAGGAATGGAGATCAGTGGTGCATTAACTAAGTGGGAAAGGTCCATGGACCACAATATGCACTGCACCACCTTTGTTGGTGATGGCAACAAAGTCACAGCCCTCAACGTAGCATCACACAACTTATTGCAAAGAGGAGTGTGTGAATAGTGCTAGGTCTAGCAATGATATGCCTTCATCAGACTGGAAAAGTGTCAAGGCAGAGGATAGACCTGAACCCAAAGAACAGGAATGAACCAGGTGTGCGGGCTGAACTTGCAGGTGACTCATCAGTGTTATCTTGTTTCAGATGCCTGTTTGATGATGAGGTGACTGATCTTTTGCTTGAAGCAATAAACATATGCTCAAGTACAAGTGCAGAAGCAAACCCCACCAACTCGACATTCAAGGTATTCAAAGTGGACGCATTTATCTAAAGAAGAGTTGCTCAAGTTTCTTGCTATCCTCACTGCAATGGGTATAGACGAACGCAGCTACTGGAAGACTACAGAAGTGAACAAATGGCTTTATATACACCATTTCACAGCCAGATGTTCTCTAAAACTCACTTTGAAATGATTTATTCAACCATGTTGCATGTTGGAGGGCCGGATTCTGAGGAAAAAGTAAAAATTGAGCCCTTTGTCAATCTCTTGATCCATAAATACAATAATGCTTTAAAGCCATATGAAAACCTCTCTCTCAATGAGCTGATTGTGGAATAGAAAGAATGCTGGAAGTACAAACAGTATAACGCCACCAAATCTCACAAATATCACATAAAGAGTTTTGGCCTCACAGACAGTTCTACAGGCTATGTACTGAACCTACCCACCTACTACGGTAGGGACACGTCATATGATCCAGAGACAGACCAGAACTCAGGACATGACATAAAGATTTTCGATACACTCCTCAAACCCATTGGAGAAGGTTACCATGTCTTTGCAGATTCTTATTACACAACCAGAGCACTGATTGACCACCTCATCAGCAAAGACATGAACTACACAGGCACAGTACAAGTAAACAGAGTTGGGTTTCCTCCAGAAATCAAAACGATGAGGCTCGGCCACATGGAATCCAAACATTGGATGGCAAAGACAGATTCCATCTTTTGTCTAGCATGGAAGATAAAAAAGCCAAAAAACCAGCTGTACTTGCCTCTACAAAAACTTGTGCTGACTTTAAAAAATAAAGGAAGCAAATCTGTGCCATCATCTATTGATTGCTACAATCAAAACATGAACGGGTGCAATTTAGAAGAAGGACCTTCAAATGGTTGAAAAAAATATTTCACTGGATGCTCGAGATCACTACCAACAATGCTCACAAACTCTATGTTTTGACTCGTCCATTTGCCACTACGAAGAGGCAACTTCAACTGAAGTTTTTCAAAGTTCAGCTCTTAGAGCAACTCGCAGAAGCAGCAACTGAGCTTGCACCAAACGATGCACCAGTGAATCCTTCTGGTGGTTGCCCAAGATCAAACCCTGTGGAAAGGCTTGAGTATACCAAGCACATGATCATCTATACCCCCGAAGACAGAAGATGCAGAGTATGCAGTAAGCGAGGCAAAAAAAATAAGAACAAACTTTGCATGTGAGGGATGCATTGATCAGCCACATCTTCACCCAAAACATTGTTTCAAGATCTGGCACACACAGGCCAAACTTCCAAACTAAAAATTCAGCCATAAAATGGAAAGAGGAAATTGTACATAATTTGTAAATATTTTCAGTTGTTATAGATGCATTTTCATTTTTAGTGTGAAAATGGTTATGGTTGTACATGGCTGAGGAAGAACCGGAAATTTTCAATTTTTTAAACACATTTTAGTCTCAGGGGCCCATCACAAAAGCTGATGCTATCTGCCTGAATTAAAAAATATACAGCTTCAAGAGAGGTACCATTTTGTTAATTATTGAATTCCCTATCTGTTGGATACACTTACAGCAAGATACAAGAGAATTATCCAGCATTATACAGGTTGAAAAAAAAAGGGTTTTTTTTATTGAATTTTTTTTTTTATGTTATGTAATTTGACTCAATGTGCATGTAATGTATTATCACAATATCAACCCAAAAGTATCATTTTTGAAAAGTACATTCAATTTCGTTCAATTTGATGTATAAATACATGTGTACTATTATTTTTAGTTAGTAAATATGAGGGTTATTAAAAAGTGATGCTAAGTAAAAACAAAATGGCATGAGGAAAAAACTCACCGAAAACAGAAAAAAAACTTAATGATTTAAGAATTAGGTTAGAGTCATTCTGGCAGAGACAAGTGCTAAAATCCAAGATGGCTGCTGTAGTGATCAAAGTTAAAAAATACAAATTTTTTTTTTTAAAGTTTTGTCTTAAATAAACTAGTTTTAGTTCATTTAACCAAAAAAAAAATGCTCACTTACAGGATAATAATAATAATAATAAGAAGAAGAATAACTATAATAATAATAATAATAATAAGAATAATAATAATAATAATAAGAAGAAGAAGAAGAAGAAGAAGAAAAAACTGCCCACTTCCCCTTAACACTTTATATGACAGTTTTTTTACTGCTCTTGTAAGTGCATGTGTGGATAAAACCAGATTTTAAAAAGTGAAATGTGTTGTGTCATAAGTTAACAAAAATTTAATTTAAACTATGAACCGGTTAAAAAAAATAAGACTGTTAATCCTAGCTGCCCTCTGGTTGATCCTTCTGCTCCAGACATTGGATGCGACTGGAAACATCAGACAAGTGACTTTCACACAGGTCCAGTTTAGACTAAGGAGAAAGAGCAAGCATTGTGTAACTGGTATCATGGCAGTAAAATCCATAAGTAAAACTAGATCATTTAATTACATTATTTTTAGTGTCACCACAATTTGCACTATGAAGTACATTGGAATTAGTATAATTATCAAAACAAAACAAAAAACAAAACAAAGTGATCTTATAAAGACTGCAATGAATAGTTTTATACATTCAGTGATTTTCACAATTAGATGACCAGGTGTAGTATCATCCTAATGTTGTTTTATATAGTGCAGTTTACCATTTCCAATTAAGATGTTGATTCACCATCTACTGGCCAGATCGAAGACTGAAGTTATGCTTGGCTAAATCAGTGTCGTTTTCCTTCCCTGAACGACAATGCTTACCAATAGTATTAGTAAACTCCATTTGCAGCAACTGACTGATTCAGATTTATCTCAAGAGATTTTTATAGTCACTTAAGCCCTAAATCATTCTACGCCAGAAATCTGATGTATGAAAAGCTCATTTATATTAAAATATTTATCAAAAGTGCCATCAAAACTTATCAATCTCACTTGCAGTGCATTCACTAAGGCCTTTCTCTGAGTGCGGAAGTCTGGCCCACTGTCTTCTTGGGCTGTTATTGAATCCACAGTCTCCAGTAGCCGCATGCTTTCCTCATGCAACTCCATCAGTAAGCGTCGTTTTGATTTCAAACCAGGTAAATCCTAAAATAAAATTTATTACCATTTAACGCAAAGTTAACCAGATTTACTTGCTTTAAAAAAAGAAATAGAGTAACATACTAGAAATATTTAACACCTTTTCATATATGTAATAACTCAACAAAATGGACGTATTGTAGTGTGAACAAGAGTAATAAATATATTTACAGTGACCATGGTTCTCCATGTTTCACCTCAAAACTCGCTCATAATGTCAGTGAGAGTCTTGCAGAGTTGATACTACCAATATTTAAATCTTTGTTGGTGAACTTTAGGATATTTGAAATCTATTTTTACATGGTTTGGTTTCCTGCAAAACAAACGATTTTGTTGCAAAATTACATATGTCCCTATGATATCATTAGCAAGCAGACAATATATTTATGAAAAGGAGCTTGAATGTATTTATATAATTAGCCTATATATTATGTGTAGCGATTCACAAAATAAGCGTTGCTGCAATGCTAACTGCTCAAGCAGTTGTGCAACCGTCAATAACAAAAATAACCTTCTATATGGACAGATCTAAATAGACATTATATTTCTTAAAAAATGGTAATTTTGTTTCAAAACTGCATGCAGTTGCCATCTTGAGCCATTTTGTGAGATGTAACAGACAAATTTATAATTGTTTCTATCAATGCTTGAAGGAGATAAATATCATGCACCTCAAGTATAATCCAAAACTTGGTTTATCAAGACAGTAGAAGAAAGAGTCAACTTGATAAAAAAATAAAGAAAGGATCTTTTAATGGGTAATTATAATGTACTGCACATTATTTGTGCTTGTTCATACATCTATAGCACATTTTTATTTAGATTGCTTTAACTTAAATCTAATATTGTAATAAAAAGTCTCTTAAGCTTGTGGAATGTAATCTGGGAAAAGAGAGAGATGGGGGGAAGAGAACTAACCAACCTGTGAATTGGTAGATGTTGTAGAAATCACTCCAGCCTCTAACCTTTCACTAATCGTGTCCAATTTTGATTGGAGCTGTTGAAGCTTGCCTTGAAGAGGTTCACTCTTTTCCTTGAAAAATGAATCAATATTTAAAAGATCAGGAGAAGAGAAAAAAAAAGCTAATAAAGGAATATACACCAAAAGCTACATTCATTTTGGCTTTAAGTAAAAGGTAGTAAAATGTTGAGTGATACTAAAGAATATGTCACATCATTCTTAAAAAGTATACGTTTCTTTAATTGAATTACATTTCCTATCTTTCTTTTTTATGAATTATAAAACATAAAAAACAGACTTCATGGCTTAAATTATTTGCTCATTTCAGAGGAGCACAAAAACACTTGCTACAAAAGGAAAAAATATCCTCACATTGCCACCACTTTTCTTGTTGGAGAAAGCAGCCTCATCTTCTTTTTCGGTTGCCTGAAAATAAAAGCATAAAGCATACAATTTTTCAGTTTGAAGCTCTGCGAGAGAAAAGCTTCAGGTGGCTTTCTAAACGTAATCTTAGAACTTTACCTGGTTGAAAATCAATATCTCTCTATTGGATGGGACACCAATTAACACCTCACTGCATGACTCTTATTCTTGTGAACCTATTTTTTTTTTGTTGTTGTTTTCACATTGAATTTTTTTCTTATTTATTCTATGTGTATAAATCTGTGAAGTCAAACAATATATATTTAGTGCAGATATTTTTAAAAGCACAAAAAGTTTACTTACTGCAGCTACTTTTGATTGCAANNNCCCCCCCCCCCCTCCCCCCAAAAAAAACCACACACACACACACACACTCACAAAAGCCATTTAGTTTAGCTTCAGCAGTTATTGGAGTTCCACCCAAATGAAATGTATTATGTTCAGACACTGACAGTTTCTTTACCTTTCTCCCCAGCAGCATTATTCTGTCTCCATTTTTAATTCCCAGTGATGCTAAATCTGTTTGAAAACTTGCCTGCATTGAATGTGGATCATTTTTAAATAAGGTTTTGCCTGCAATTGTAGGAATGAAATAAAATTTATCCATGGAATATGCTTTCCCTGATAGAGGTAGTACTTTTCAAAGAAAGCATCATATTTTTTACTTGTTAAGAATACATTATATTTTTTATTTTTGTTGTGCCTACTCCAACGCTACTTCAGGAATAATTTTTTCTTTAATAATCTGTTGTTTTTACTCTAGGCAGGTGATTTAAACTTGCAGTCATTGTAACTTGCAAATAATTAAAAACATCCTTGCATAAAATGAAATAACAACTTAGTTTAATGACAAATGGCACATTGCAGCCTTAAAATAAAAAAAATAATAAAATCATTTTTTATTACAACTTAGTAGCTCAAACAATTTGCACTAGAAGTTGGATTTGCTGTTAAGCTGACAATTTTAATTTAATGCCAGTTTTTCTTACATAATTGTATTATCTTATCTAGTTAATGTTGCTCAGCCTGGCCCTGTGTGTGCTTGTGGATTAAAATGTACTAAATAATTTTACAATAATAATTTTTTTTAAAGAGCCATTTGCTTGAGATTAATCATAATTTCCATTTTCTAAAATGATGGTGCACTACAGTATGTCTTACCACGATGTATAAGCTTTTGCCTTGATGCTTCTACCTGGCTGACTTCAAAGACAGCATCAGACAAATGGCCGATAGTCAAACATTCCCCTGGACGGTCAGAGCCATCTAAACTCACCAACATGGGTAGCTTCTTCTGACCTGCACACATTAAAATTGTTCGGAAAAAAAAAGAAAAAGAAGTCTTATAAGATACTGATACCTATAGATGTTATTCTGCATGAACAATGAAACCTTTTTAAAAATCTTTAAAAATAATACAATAATATACTTACATCTTGATTTCTTGATTTATCTAATTTTATTTTCAAAATAACCTAAGAACTTTTCAAAGAGATTTTAAACTAAGAATATTTCACGGAAATATGTACCACATCTCTTTAGTGAGAATACTAAGGTTCAATAATTTTAGAACTTGCTTATTTAAAAGAAGAATTTTTTTTTAAATGAAATGTATACAGGCAACAAAAAGATCTCAACTTGCTTTGAGTAAAAACTTGCAACAAAAAGGGGGTTTGGTATCAATGGTCCACTGATGCCTCAATTGGACTAAAATTGCTAAAATTGCTTTCACAATAAGATTAATTTTTTTGCAGTGGTACTATTTGTTTTCTTACCAGAATCGACTTTTAGTGCTCAATAGGTACCACATCAAAAATGACACCTATATAGAAGATCTGTATTTTCTTTTTTGGCCTCATTCTTCCCGGGGGGGGGGG
>BLXT01003701.1:314389-327850 GCA_019648995.1 Plakobranchus ocellatus
CCCCCCCCCCCCCCAAAAAAAAAGAAAATAATAATAATAATAAAGGTAGTTTCTCTTTAAAAGTAGAATGATTAATTGCCCTGTAATGTAACAAAAAATATCTCCTATTCAAGTCACAAAGAGTCTAATTTTCATTTAGAAGTTAAGATTTAGGACAATTCAAAGCAGATGAAAGGCATCATTTCTGTTTTTCCTAAAGGTTCACCTAAAACTATATTAAAAAAAGCAAAACAAATGAAAAAACTTCCAAACACTGTTCATTCGATCTTTTGATTTACTTATCGCAAATTTTCACCTCAAACATATGCCCTAGCTATCCTCTAGCTTGCACCAGTATGTGTATATGATTATATTTTTTTGATCAGTATATCATTCACTCACCGTCACTTTGTGAATCTCTCTCTGGCAAGGATTTGTGAGCAGACGTCCTCGGACATTTTAGAGCTGGAACGTCGCAAGAGAGACACAAACCGCCATATCAACGATCTAAAGAAAGCACTGAACAATGTCAAAAGTGTTCAGGAACGACGTCAGTTGATGGAAAAGATCATGGAATACAAAGTAATCATCAGACATTCTTTCTTTTTTCCTTTCCATGTTCATCAGATCACAAAAGTGATTTCAAAGCAAGAGTTTATGCTCTGCAGCAATGAAAAGGAAACTTCATCATAAAATGACCAAAATATTGCAGTGCAAAAACACTTTGACTCAAGTTACTTTAAATATCTATTTTATTTAGATGTCCATCTCTTCAAAGATAATTTAAGATCCAAAAGGTTTTTTTAATTTGAAGGCTTTGGTAATCAGTATCATACACCTTTTAATATATTATTATTATAGCTTGATATAAATGTGATCACAATATTTAATAATGTGAGTATTGCTCACTTTTACTTGAATCTTCAAAGTTTGCAATTGCCTTTGTGGTGACAGAAGTTGTGAAGTTTCTTGTTTAAAGTTTAAAGGGGCAATGCCTGAATGATATAGACAGTGGTTGTTTTTTTTTGCTACACTCCAAACCCTTTTTTGTGTCATGGTGTAAATGTATTTTGATTGGTGTAAGCTGACAATATCTATTCCAATTGGCAAGTCAGTTCACCTTTTTTTTAAAATCTTTTTAATTGAAAATATAAGGTTATTGATAGCCCCATTTGTCTTTTGAAGTTTTTCATTCTCTTTGCTTCTATTTCAATAATTCATTGATTATCAAGTAAAATGTTTGAGCTACAGTAGTTATTGTCTAAGTGCATGGATCTTATTCTTAGTGAAGCCCTTGAGTATGATCTTTAGACATAACGTGTGCTTAGGAGGATATAACGCAAATAGAGATGATACTATTAAGGTTACTATTAAGTAATGATTTTTCTTCTTGGCATAACACATTTTCACATGTCTTGTTTCTTTCACATCGGAAAGAGCCTTAGCTGTTGTTAAAAAAAAACCAAAAAAACAAGAGGAGGAGCACTAAGATTAAAAGTGAGAGTGAAAGGAGAATGACCTTGTTCCAAAAGGTCAATGACTAAGGAATTTGGCCTTGATCTATCAGGGGAGGGGGAAGTATGAAAATAAGTAATTATTTTCTCTATCTTTTTGACTGGCTGGGGGCTGTCACCACAGACTGCATCAAAAATATTTTTTTTATTTATCTTGCCCTGAACAGGGCAGTTTCAAGTTGCCCTAAAAAAGGCATTTTCATGCAAGCGGTAGGTCTGACGCACAATGCAATAACTTCCATTTCCAACACACTGGTATAAATCTGGTGGAATTTTGATCAGAACTACTCAATCGCTGCAATTGACTCAAGTACAGGAGAAAGCTGTGATGGTATGGGTTCATATGGTCACGAATTTTTCGTCCTCTTTGAAAAAGTAATCAGAAACAAATTAACAAATCACCACCAACATACACTCTGTGATTCTTGCGTTGGAAGAGAAGAAAAGTGGTGGGGGGAGTAAGAGCCAGGATTCAGGTTGTTGAGCTGTGTCTCACTTTGCTGATTACTCAGCTATTGAGCTGCTCTCTATTGTCCCAGATAGCCAGTACCCTGATGTGGCTGATAAGGTTAAGCTTTGCAGATAATGTTTCCTCCACCTTCAGCCATCTGCTTTATCTCCTTTTCCCAGGCCTGTCACATGACTTTTGTTTCCTAATGAACAGTGAATGATAGTAATATAAAAGAGCAGGCTAACTGTCTGTCCTACCATCCTGAGGGTGAACCTAGGTTAGGCCTGAATTAGGATTACATGTTCATCTCATTTATTTAAAAACCAACCTGTCTCTTGAATATTTTTTTAAGCTGCAGAAGAAGATACCTTGATTGCGTACTTCATGATTTTAAATGTACAATTGGAATAACGCCTCAACAGTGCACCAGTGCTAATTTTTTTACTCAAATAAATATGTTGACACAAAATAAAGGCATATCATTTAGGCTCACTCAGAGTGCATATTGGGGGGAAAAAAAAAGTTAAAAATAAGTTAAGCTGTGTACTTAGGCTCAGCATGTGCTTACAAGGTGTGCATTTAGGTGATGACTACTGTACCATTTTCATCAAGACCGTTTATGAACATTTGCCATTAAAGTTTCTTTACAAGGAGGATTGACAAAGTCCTTACATTCTTTTTTTCCCCCAGGAAACTGGTCAGAAGGAAATGCCACTCTTGGAGACGTCTGCTCGGATGAGTGCAAGCCAGCACAGCCGAGATGAGGATGAACTCTAATTTTTTTTAAGCAATATCAATTGGGAAGAAGATTTTTTTTTTTTTTTCATTTTAAAATTGAAAGAAAAATTCTAGCCATTGTCATTTTGCCATTTGCAAGGAACCCCTCTGTGGTTGCTGAGCTCGATCCGACTGTAAAAATACTGGCTTGTGACTAGCAAAGTATTCTTAGGTGTGTGACTAATGGCTACCTTATGAAATATTCATTTAAGCCTTTGATGTGCAAAATGCTGTAATGTGTACATCAATATGGTGGTTGGTTGTGGCATGTCAAAATCTCTCATGTAAACCATTATTAATATTATTCCATGAAACCCATTTCTGGGTCATTGCTATGGACAATAGAATTGTGTGTACTGAAAATTTTGGACATTGGATTAAACCAATTACAATGATCACAATTCAACAACTATGCATAATTCAATTGATGTAAATTGTTTTTAGTTTTTTTTTCGGTTTAGAATCTTGATTAAGCTTTTTCATAAGATCAATTTTTCTCCCTAAAATAAACGAGAGAAAGAGAGAGTGAAGAAGACCATATAAAGCAGATCGCAGAGACAGACAGACAGCATGTCATTTTGTCAGAGAAATACATGTAATAAAGAACAAGTACTTTATATGTACAGATGCTTGTTTTGCATTTATTTAATAAACTGAGATATTAATTTTACTTAGGAATGCTACTTCTTAAATTTTGAAAGATCATTTAAAACAGAAGCATAAAACAAAACGGCTGACCAAGGTGAAGACATTGAAAAAGAAAACCACCGAAATATGAGCAACTTTAAAAAATCAACATAAAATCCAATTTTGTTTCATTATTTTAACTCTGCCGGTAAAATGCTGACAAATGATTTTTTATGTGGGTTTCTCATATACATGCATGTTTATTTCTGTCTTTTTTAAAGTCAAAAACAACATACAACTGATTATAAATATGAGCTTACATAGAAATGAAAAATAATCCAAAAGTTGTGATAATAAGTTTTTCTTTGCATCATAAAAACAAGAACAAGTAACAGTGATAAATATTTTCATTGTGTAATTATATGCCAGTATTGCAGTAAATATTAAATGTACATTTTTTTTTCAAAGATCCAAATTCTCGTTTATGTAATATCAACGGGCATTTTGAAATAGTTTAAGATTGTAGGCTATAAATCGCTAAATATAACTTCACATAAATGGAGTTTGATAAACTTTTGAAGAAAGGCTTTGAAATTACAGACATTCAATGTGACCATAATACAGACTCTATGACCACCCTGGATTTTCTAGGTTACCAGAATATCGCATGTGCAGCCTTGACCTCATAGAATAGGATTAATATTCCACTAGATCTAATTACAATTTCAGACAATTGAGTCAACATATCAAGATCTTCAAGTTGATCCTATGGTGAGCAAAAATCTTTATCAAGATAAAGGCATTAAATATTGCCTTTATCTATTTAAGAGCAAGAAATATAATTAAATAAATGTGCTACAATGATCCCTGGTACTAATGGATAGCAACAGAAAAAAAAAAAAAAACAACCAGAAACAGTCACCAAATGATTGCACAAAAATGAATATGGAGATATCGGCACAGTTTTAACAACTACATCCATATTTCAGGCAAGAATTCTTTGTTAAGATTATAATAAATACATTTAATAACAACCCTAATTCTTTTTGGTTGCATTACATATATGCAGATATGTGCTAACATAAACCCTGCAATAATATCACAATCCAATTACACAGACATGATATGAATGAAGTGAAAACTTACAAAATCAAGTTGTGTAGTCTCAAATTGTAGAATCGGAATCATTGACAGAAAACATGATTTACATGGACAATAAGTGTGAGGATCTCACAACTAACAGCAACAAAATTTTCTCGATAATAGTTTCTCGTTTTAACAGGTATTTGCTCTAATCTCCTCTACCCTCCTCCTCCTCCCCCCCCCCCCAATTTTTTTCAATAAAGATCCTGATAATGACACATTCTCTGATATTCATGATCAATCTGACACTATTATTTGTTTGATTAACTCTTTAACCAGTCAGAAACGCTCAGAGCGTTTCTCAAACCAACCGCTTATCCAGTCAAAAACGCTCTCACCGTACATGACCACTTTTTACCACTTTTTGCACTCACACAATAACACAGCATTATGAGAAAAAGTTACATAATTTTGCTTTCACAGTTTACTCTGTTCTTTTCCCTTTCATTTGGTGTATTGGACAATAAGCTGAAACAATAATTGAGTGATTTATGGGCATTTTAAAAATACACCCTTGTTGACAAAGGAGAAAAACCCCCAATAAATGAGTTAAAAAATAACTGGTTAAAGAGTTAAGTTTCATGAACTTATCCTGTTTAGGATCAAGGTACAATATTTATTGAATCACTATTTTATGTAAATTTTTGCATTGTTCACAGTGCAAACAGTTCCTCAAGTGCTTTGAACAACTTTATTAATCATAAAAAAAAATTTTCACTCAAATTGCAATTTCTATGAGGAGTCATCACATTTCCTTCTAACTGTAAGTACACAATCATATTGTTTTCATTGCCATATCTATATATTAATACTGGCATGGGTTGTGCAACATTGCCCTGAAGGCTCCTCTTAAAGCTTAGTAGCTCTGCAATAAACAGTAAGCGATAAACTTTGTGTGAGATAATTCACAGAAATTGATGCTTCATATTCACAGCTCTTTAATAGCTCTGTTGAGCCTTGACTTGTCAGAGTTTCCCAAAGTTGTGGAGATATCCATATTAACCGGGAAAAATACATTTTGGTGTGAACTATAGGATACTATTGTTATAAGAAAGTCCAATGTAAAATATTTCCCTACTTTGCCCTTTTCCAAGGTTCTGAGATTTAAATAAGCTCAGTGGCGAGAGGAAAAAAAGGGAATCACGACAGTTTCCAAAAATGGATTATTCAATATTGACTAGATCATAAGATGATATTTTCTTCTCTCTCCCACATATTTTGAGAGTCAAAAATACAAAATGACCAAAGCATTCAACACATAAACAAAAAGACAAGAAAAAATTGCCTTGAAGTTGATTTAACTATCACATAGTGTAAAATAAGCATTATAAATGTTTGAAATGTTCTTGAATTCACTGAATCTGTCGCAAAAACCACTTCTCTCCCATAAATTTTACACTGATATGAACAGACACATTTTTTTCAACCTAAATGCAAAGAGTCATGTGCCACATTTGTAACAATTGGTACAGCCTAAACCTGCATTCTTAAAATTTTTAATGATAGAGAATCAAAACAGATACCAAAGTATAAATATTTAAAGTTGTTACAAATATGTTTAAAAGAAGAAAAAAACAAACTTTCTCAAGATGTTGTAGGTGACATCTGAATCCTTAAGACAAATTCTGAGAGAATTTCATCGACAAAGGCTTAAAAGAAAAAAAAAAAGTACAAATTTACTTTTGATGCCCTCATCTTTCTCTTAAATTTGTCTCTTTAGCATCTGATGAATAAGGACTGGTCTCTCTCAAGGCATATAAAGTCATTCATATTTCACATAAAACTTTTCAAACATCTGTTATGCATATGAGAAATTTCTTGTTTGCTAGGGCACTAAGGAAAAAAGTAGAGAACAAACATGACAGACATTATCGCAGATAAGACTGAAGGTTATTTAATGATCATAGGTTTGAGCCCTCCTCACTGCATGACACTCAGAAAGCAGTGCCCAGTTTGTATGGATACTCACTGTGTTGAAAGCATAGTTATGCAATGTCCCTCTATCACCCTCACAAACCTGGGCAGAAGTCATCTAAAAAAAAATCTGAGAGCCTCTTTTTGTCTTTTCACAGTTTCCAGTAAATAATTAAAGTTAAGGCATTTAAACTCAGGTTGTGTGATTGTCAAGGAAATTTAAAATAACAACAGCAACAATTTAGCTTGCATAGACATATCAACAATTTTGGTGTTTACATATAATCATCACAGTAAAAAAAAAAAAAACCCACCACTTTAATTGTTAGGAATGGAGTGGAAAAGAGAGGTATTTCAAAATATAATACTAATACATGTATGTGTGGCAATCTGGAAAAAACCCTTCAGAAATCTCAGTTGCTATCCTTTTGCTAGACTCTTGAGAAATACAAAATATGTGCGTTTTAGGTAAACTCAATATTCCTTATAAAAATTTAACTTCAGTTCTAAATAGAATATCAACAAAATTTAATCTCTTCAGCCCTGTCCATAGGTGCACCAGGGACAAAGCACATGGCATCCATGCCTCCCCACCAGTTCATCAATAAGCGTAGCCTCCTCAGCGCTTTTCCACTTGTTCCCATCTCATTTTTCGTAAAGCTATATATGTCTACATTATTTGATACTGACCTTGATATAGATATTAAACTCTAATAGAAAGAATGCAAAGAGGTAATCGATTTACTAGGGAAAAAAAAAGAAAGAAATACAGTGGGTACCTGTGAAGTTTTGCAAAGGACTTGCTGTTTATGTACTCGTGAGTTTTGATTTCAACACTAACGCACATGTCATAGGTCTAAGGACTAGATATAGATCTAGACCTAAGCATACCCTAGAACTAGAATCTATGGCATGCTCGACACTTCTGGTACTGGAGAAGTTTTCACATGCTGCAGTGTGCAAGACTCCTTTAGCCCAGACTAGGCTAGCCTACTGTCATCAGTTAAGCATTGATCGAGATTACTGCGATTAGACTCAAATTAAGGATTTTTTAGTACTAACATGGCTGCTGCCGGGCCTATTGTATATCCCTCTATGTCAGGTTTAAAGCTGCACACGCTTGTTGAAGCCACAAGCACAACTGGTGACTGCATCCAGTGGCTTTGTGGATTGGGACTCCTTGCCACCAAAAAAGGACTGTCCATAATGTGGAACTAAAATGAGAGAAATCAATGATGCAAAACAAAGTGATGGTAAGAGATGGAGGTATCCATTGAAGACATGCAAAACAGAATGTTCAGTACACGATGGAAGCTATTTCCTGGAAAAGAAAAGAAAAGGCTTTAACACCATCAGTGGCCAATATGTTCAAAGCTAAAGAAGAAAACGGACTATTTCAGCATATTATGGAAGCTGAGACCATAATGTGTGAACTTATTGCCCAATATAACCTGCCTGTTGCCTCATCTGATAAGTTTACTAAAGGATTTAAAAGTATGTTTCCAGATTCAAAAATAGCACATGGGTTCCAGTGTGGGAGGACTCAAACAACAGCAGTCCCAGGTGAGCTTAGTGCTGACCAGCAAAAGACACTTTTTGGCGGACTACAAAAAGGTCCATTTTCAACTTCTACAGATGGATCAAATGACACTGCTGGTGATAAGCAATTCTCTCTTTTAGTGAGATCAGTGGGCAAGAATTTGACTCTCCAGTCGGAGTTGCTAGCTGTTCCAACTTGCAAAGGATCGGCAACTGGTGAGTTAAATTATCTGTAGTGTAAGGTTTATAGTGTTGATCTATTGCTGGGCCTAGCATTAATGTGTTTTATTGCTAGATCTATAGATCATTTAGATGCCTTTGAAGTGGTATCATCTTACTATTCTTAGTGGCCTGAATGGAAAGATTTTTGCTTCCTTTGTCTTGATTTAGATTCCTAAGGATTTATCCTGAAGACTTACTTTTCACTTAAAATTTGGTCCTAGATTTAGATCTAGATCATTCTTTTTTTTTTTTTTTTGACAAATCTAGACCTTATGCTGTATCCAACATAAACCAATACTATTTAATAATTTTTCTTTTAAATAATACGAATTGATCTTTTTTCAAAATATTGATGATTATAAGCCAGTCATTTCCATACATTTTTCTGCACTTTTCCATGCACAGAATAAAGAACTAAAGTAGATGAGTAAACAGAAAGCTTGTAAAAATTGTTCTTGTAGTTAAGCCCCTACATTGCCATGCTGCTTTGTGTTCATAATTGGAAAATCTTTAACAAATTTCCTCCTGTTGTTCTATTTTTTTGTCATTGATATGTGCTAAATCTCTGACTGCAAAATGAATATTTTGTTTACTTTATATATATATATCAGGGGAAGCCATCTTCAAATTGGCAGCTGATGTTATGGAGAAAAACAACATTCCGTGGACCAATTGTTTGGCCTTGGGCTGTGATTAAAAAAAAAAACAGTGTTATGACTTGTGTAAAAGAAGGTGTTATCACATTTATGAAAGGACAGCAACTCAACATGTATCTGGCAGGTTGCACTTTGCACCTGGCACACATTGCAGCCGAGAAAGGTGCCAACACGCTGCCAGTTTCTCCATCTGAGCTTCTGACTCATGTGTACTATTACCTGCTGTGCAACACTCTAGCCTCCGCCAACATAGGTTTGCTCAGCAAATCCACATCCTTTGACAATCCATCCTTCACTTTGCTAAAGGCATTTTGACAAAATTTGTCAAGCCCTGCATTGTGTTAGGGAAGCTGATACAAGATGTTGACTTCAAAACTTTTAGCAATGTGAAGTCAAAGCAAGACATCTTCATTGGTATAGTTATCGCTAACATTTGCATTATTCAGGAAATACAAGTTATTTAGACCCTTGGAATCATAATTATTATGTGCAATTCAACCTCAGTAAGTAATTTATGAATTTTTTTCAAATGAGGGCTAAAAGAGTTTAGTGCAAAAAATATTTAAAAAATTTTTTTTTAAAGCATGGGAGTTTCACTTTTTTCATACGTCACTCAGTGAAATGCCGAATTAACAACTAGTTTTTTTTTTGTTTTCTTTTTCTTAACTCTAATTTCTAAATCAGGGCGAAACTGAAGCAGGAAAAAGCTCAGGTCAATTCAACACCTCAGCAAGTGAAGGAAACTCAGCCAGCATGAGAGAACGGGGATACACGTCAACCTGTTAAAGAAACACAACAGAAGAGATGCAAACAACAGGAAAAGCAGGGAAGAAGGCGTGAACGTAACAGGCTGAGTCAGCAGAAGAGGAAGGCTAACATGTCAGGCCAAAAGAAGTGGTGAGAAAGAGAGAAGAGAATGCAGTATTACTATTAAAAAAATGTGAAAAAGTAGGAAATTCTATGAATAGTATTGCTGAAAATGCCCCTAAACAAAGTAAGTGCCAGATAAACCTTGCATCACTCCTTAAAGGTATCCATGCAAGTATTAAAAAATCACGGTCTAAGTTGGCTTTATTTAAACTTTGACTTTGTTAAGAAACTTTTGTCAAGGCAACAACCCTCAGCACAATAACCTTAATGGCAGCTTTCATTGCAGGTACAAAAGAAATCCAAGATAATTTCATGGTGGAACACTTTCTTGACAAACAAGCTGTCAATTACCCAGGAAAAAAAAAACCATGTCTAATAAGCTTGGACTTATGCTGGATAGATTTCCAGTTCTAATGGGGAGCAACTGCTACCATGAGTTTCAAGCTATGGAGCTGCATTTGGCCTCAGAGCTGCCTTCAAGGATTCATCAAATCTGGGCAGAGGTTGGGAAACAGGCATAATGAATTAATGCCTTTAGTAAAGACCATGGTTGGTTTACTAACAATCCCGCACTCTAGTGCACACAGTGAGCACGTCTTCAGTCGTGTCAGAAGAAACTAAAACTGAATTCAGGAGTTCGATGAAATCTGACACACTGGAGACCTTGATGATTTGTGAAAGGACAGCAGCCCTGGCAGGTTGCACTTTGCACCTGAGAAAGGTGCCAACACACTGACAGCTTCTCCATCTGAGCTTCTGACTGATATGTACTATTACCTGCAACACTCTAGCCTCCGCCAACATAGCTCAGCTGCAAGAGATTTTTAATGTAGAGCAGCGAAAAATGCTGAAGCATTCATCAACCAGATAGTTCATTATTGGAAAGTAATTGAGAGCAAAATTGAATGCTTTTTTTCTTCTTTTGCCAGTCATTTGAAAGACAAGCTTACTTTTTTTTTTCTTATGAGACAGTGATAATGTTTTCTAATTTTCAATAAAACGAAATTTTATACATTATCAATAAAATGTTGCTTAATCTTTTTTATTTCAAGCATTTTAGTAACCATCCTTAAACTTTATTGGGTTAAAGCAGGACACAATTTTCTTTTTACTTTCTCTTGTTTTTGCTTCTGTCCACTGTGAAAGGTTTCATGTTTCATGTTTGCTGATGCTCTAGACACATTACCTCTGAAAATTGTTCAGACCTTCATTTTCTTTATATAATCTATACACTTATACATGTTAATGACCAAAAAAAAAAAAATGCTTTTAAAATATAATCTTAGGTGCCTGGACAGACAGCTGACCAACTGGGATGTCCTGAAAGAATTTTTCAAAGAGGAAATGGGAATTGATGGGAAGACATCTAAGTTTTCTTCAGACAGGCTGAAGAGAGTGGTTGATACTCCGATTTTATTTTAAACTTGAAAGTGAGCTCTCAGAAGTGGTGAATGCTTGTTAAAGTACCACAATATTTAAACAGGTAGTAAAAAATTTCATGACGAATGCCATGAACATGGCAAATTTGAAGAAAAAGAAATAGGCATGGTATCCCAATGTTTGGACTTGATAGTGGTTTTGGCTTGTTAGTTTTCTTTTTTTAATTGTTCACTTATTTAATACAGTCGTCAAAGCTTTTCTTTTTTTTTTTTGATTACTTGCTGTAATAAATATACTCCTGTTTTGAAATAACTATTTGAAAATGTGTCAAAGTGTTACCTTTCTTTTCTCTGCTTATATAAGATCTCCATCTGCTCGATTGCATTTTCTGTTTTAGCAAGCATCAATGAAAGTGTTTGATGGGTTTTTGCCGATCAACCAGGCTGAGGCACAGCAAATCCACATCCTTTGACAATCCTTCCTTCGCTTTGCTAAAAAAGCATTTTGACAAAATTTGTAAAGCCCTGCAATTTGTTAGGGAAGTTGCCACAAAATTTCTAGCAATGTGAAGTCAAAACAAGACATCTTCATTGGTATGGTTATAGCTAACATTTTTTATTACTGCTGTCCATGATATTAAATGAGACCATGCTATACTATGTATTGTTTAAGTTGATCTGCATGTGCTTCCTTGTTTTTTTGAGCGATGGGCCTCTCATTTTTTTCTTATGATACTTTATTTTTAACACTAGCAGTCTGGAAAGATGTTTTGATTTATTTGAATCTCTCTTGTCAATTACTTGCAGCTGGGCAATGAATAAGGAAAAAATATTGATTATAGAATTGTTTTAACTGTTTTCTAAGATATATGTGTAGTAGTAGGTGCCCCAAGTTGAGCGCTTCGGGCAGTTGAAAACAGCCGTGGGTGCCTAAGTGTACCCAACATTGATGATTTTCAATGATCTCTAACTTTTGAACAGTTTTATCAATTTAAATAAAATTTATGTCTTTAAACTCATCACTTCTCCCTCTTTTAGCTGTATAAAAATAGTCTACTAGATTAGATTATAACAATTTTAATCCTGCATGCAAAGTCAGGCCATTTCCTATTTTTAAGTGTGCAATCTCAATACTGCAGGCGGTGGGCGAGATCGCATTTTCTGTGATACACTTCACTCAAAACTCTACCGCCGGACTCACATTTATCGTATCAACCCACGGTTTTCAGCTTAAAAGAGGATTTGATACCACTTTCAACAAGGTGAGAGTCGGGGGAGGCTGCACATTTGGCGAGTGAAAACTTTCTTCGCAAAATTATATAGTTTCCTCAATTTAAAATAGGACTAAAGTGGCACCATTGGAATGGTAATTTCTTCAGCTTTTTGTAGGGTTTTAAAAAGAAAAGAAAATTTGTTTACTGGTAAGGTGGTTAGTGTTTCTTTGGACCCAACATCGTTAACTGAGAGTAGTGAAAGAAGAGGCCAGTTGACGTTAACCAGCCACGACTGACTCGGCTGTTCCAGAACTTGACCAGCCACCAAGTTCTAAAAACAGAGCGTAAAAAAATGTAAAAACAAAGGACGGGTAGAGTTTCAGGAAGGACTTTCATATAATTGACAGTTTTTGACAGAATGAATAGGTTATCTAATATCTAGACTTAGATTAGATCTAGTCTATCTAAATCTGAAATTCTTGATTCCCATTTTAATGTAAGCTTCACCTAATGTAATCTAGATCTATATCTAGACATAGATCTAGATCTCTTTGGTCAGGCACAGTAGTCAGTAGATTCTAGACAGTAAAATGCAAGCCATTCCAACAACAGGAACTTAGACCTAGATCTAGAGATATTGAGATTGTTTTCGTTAATTTTGTTCTTTTTTTCTAATAATATTAATATGTCTGTCCATTTCAATGCAAATTTTATATATAAATGCATGGACTAGGCAAGCCTCGATAGTTTGGTAGTTCCTACGTACAACCAAAAAAACAAAAGAAATAAAATTTAAAAAAAAAAGTTCAGTGCAAAAGGAAAACAATCTAGATTCTACAAGATGAACTAAAAAAGGTGCCCGTAGTAAAGCTGTGATTAGTTATTATAAATGAATAAATTATCCAAGGTAATAGGCTATGCTTAATTTTATTCAGGAACATGAGCCAGAGCACTAGCTTAAATTTATTATTGATAAATTATTGATATGATACTGTATTATAATATAAAGGTGTGTGGTCTTTCTTGCATTGCAGCACTAGCAGACATCATACCTAGATAAATCTTTAGGCCTACAGACCAATAACAATGATGAAACCATAACATGTTTTATCCTATTACATAATTACAACACTAGATCTCAATCTAACCAAATAATGATGCTTTTGAAAAAAAAAA
>BLXT01003714.1:135231-146789 GCA_019648995.1 Plakobranchus ocellatus
AAAGAGTAAAATATTTTATATAATGAGACAATTTTCTTTTCTGAGATTTCTGGTGCTTACTTTATGTCTTCCCTTCGATACTTTGCATTTACCATGTTCTTGCTCAGAGTTAATTTGTGGGTTTTTTTCTTTGTTTTGCTTTAACTGGCTTTGTAGCAGACTTTCAAAAGAGCTGATTACTTTTACATATGCTTTTTGAAAACACACGCATGCTTTTGCATCAGTGCTTAGAATATTACAATAGTGGTGAATTCTTGCACTCAGTACAGTTCAAATTCAAATGATAACTGACAATTCATTACTTAATGATAATTTTGAAATATGGGTATGATAAAAGGGGACTATATTTTATATAATGGGACAAATTTCGATAGGTTAAAGAAGGTCAAAAGACATGTGTGATCTTCAAAGTTAGTTTAAATGCAGCCCATCTTGCCTTGGATAGTCACAACTTTTTTTTTCTGTTTCTTACTAAATAGGTTTTGTGGTAAATCTATCCTTAGATTGATAGCAATAAACATCAAATCTACTTAGTATATAATAATCATAATTCCCGCTCGCTATTTTTAGCCGCTGTGAAAAATTATTGATTTCTTTTGACGTTATCTAATTAATTCGATTCAGAACTAAGTAAGTTTTAAATTTAATCCATCAAAATTTAGATATAATTGTCTGGTGCAACATGATCACAATCTTTTTTGAATTTGAAGTAATTCCTTTACATTTGCAGACACAGGACGACTAGAATACCAAGCAAGGAGAAGAGAGTCAAGTCTTTATCATCGAAATAGTTTGCCTAACATCTCATCCCCTAGATATGTGTTATACAAGTTCGGATTATGGTCTTCACATCTTCTTTCAACCATATCCTCAGGGCAAAGACAGAAAAACATAAAATATAAGGTTGCCCATGTCCTAACTAACTAAGATAAATACTACAAGAAAGAAAACACTATCATGAACTATGACAAATTAAATAAAACAAATACGTTAGTCGAAAACATTTCACAAAACTCAGATCTCCGTTTGAATTATATACCTGCATAAATTTTACTGATCCTCATTTTGTGCATTTATATAATTTTATATTTTTACAACTTTGAAATATCATTTTTCTACACTATTTTCTTGAATAAATCTAATATTTTTAAATCTAATACTTTCATGATGAGAGAGAAAGAGAGAAGAAAGTGAGAGTGAGGGAAAGAGAGAGAGAGAGAGATGGACTGAGAGAGAGAGAGAGAGAAAAAAAAAGACAGAGAAGGAGATAGAGAAAAAAAGAAAGGAAGAAAGTAAAGGGAGACAAAAAGAGGGGAAGGAGAAGAGATATTCATAGATAGAGAAGGAGGCGTATAGTAATAGAGAAAAAGAAAGAGAGAAATAAACGAGAAAAAGTCAAGAAGGAAGAGATCAAGGGATTTTTATAGAAGGAAAAACAAAATTAATCTATGCTTTAAAAAAAGTTTCTTCACTATTTTTCGTTTCCTTAACTTTATACCAGTGCGATGAAGATGTGATTTAACGTTGATTCTTTATCCAAAAGCTGTCTGCTCTTGACACATTCTATGGCCATGTTCGGGATTTGATTACAAAATAAGGGGCGGTTTAGATGAGAACAACTTTGGATTTATAAAGATATAACTTGTTGAATGATATAATGACGCAAACGGTACAATTTTTAAAATGGGAACTGCGCTTTTTCATGGCATTCGCATAGGTTTTATTTTCTGATCCATAGAGTAAAAATTATTCAGTTTAAAAGATAAATGTTCAGATATCGGTCTCTCAATACTGGACCAGTACAACCTTCGAAGATAAATTGGAAACAACAAAGTCATTGTTATAATGGTCAGTGAATCTTCAATAGTAGCAGTATAGAAACGCATTGAATGTTAGGCGATTGGGAATAATAGCGCTAAAGATTATTCATTGTAAAGCGCTTGCTAATCTTGCTTTTGGATGATGTACAAAAAAAATAGTCTTTTCTCGGAGGTTAATATTGTTTAAAATAATATAGACATATTGAAAGTTCTAAGTATCAATTTACATTAAATTTATGAATCCCCTAGTTCTCTAGATTTTTTTTTCCAGATTCGTTGTCTAGATGTTATCACAGCAACTTGGCAAAGACAACAAACGTGTTGATAATCAAGAGTTTCCACTTTCTTCAGAAATAAGGTTACCTTCAATATCTCTCCTTTCGGACTCGGTGAAGATCCTCCAAGGTATCTTACGCTCATGCACCCAACGCATCATTTTGCTTTTTTTAGCTACATAATGCACACTATTGTATTTTCCAAGCCCTACAAGCATAAAATGTATATAGCTAATGCGAATCTTCGTTACTCTTCAGCCGCATGATACCCATTTTTTAAAGCATCGGGTAGGTTTTCAGTTCGTCTGAAAGTAAACTGCCGGTGTTGCACGACTTGTAGCATTATTTTTTAAATTCAATTTAATTTTACTAATTTCGATATTATGGTAGAATAATAATATCAACAACAACAAAAACAACGAAGACAACAACAACAATAATATTTAATCATAATTATAATAATAATAATAATAATAATAATAATAATAATAATAATAATAATAATAATAATAATAATAATAATAATAACAATGGATCGTTTTATATTTGGTTATGATTTCCCATAATAGTTTTTACATTTTTATGCATTACGTGTATTTCCCTATTGTTTTACTCTAGTGATGCTCTACGTTTTCTGTTTTAAAAACACAAAAATTATGATGATCAAATAAATGATTAGCACTTGAATCAAAACTGATGTTATATTTCAAAAACAAATGTACCTAATGTGAAAGAGAGTAATTCTGACGTCTTCAATTGCAAATTTTCCATATGCAACAAATTCTGCAGAAAATATCTATCTATCAATGTTTCGAATAATGGACTTAATTTATCAAACTAAAATGAGGGAGAGAGAGAGAGAGAGAGAGACTAAAAGATATCGTGAGTGTATGTAAGGGACAAAGTGAGTGTATGTGAATATGAGGGAGTGTGTTTGTGTGCAACAAAGAATGTCCAAAGGCAGGCAGGCACAGACATGCTGAACTTTCTAGAAAAAGAGCAACGTGATTCATATTAACTGAGTATTCAACAATTTTGGGAAATGAACATTTTTTGGGGGGAAATTAGTGTTATGTTTCTATAAGAAAAAAGTTAAATGCTGCAAAATTTGATCTCAAAAGTATGAAATTAGCAGAAAGAACAAAAGCATTACGCTCGAGAACAACAAATAGAAATATGATGATCCAAAAGGAAATGTATATGACTGAGAAGAATCAATATTAAATAAACTAAAAAAAAACAAAAAACAATCACAACTTTATTTCTGTTGAACAGCAAAAAACTCATTTTTCAGGAACACGAAAAACCTTCATCATTTGCATTTCACTAAGAAAATATAACAGCAATGCAATGGCCTAAAAAAAAGTAAAATAGCTACAAATAAATATTTCCATAAGTGGTAGTTCGTATTTAAAAGCCTGCAGTTCTTAAAATTTCACACAAAATTCCTGCTCTTTTCTTGTCAAAATGATAATTATTTTGAAAAGACTGAAATATGAAGTAAATGAATACAGCTTGCACAGTCTCTCAACAGACCGCCACGTCAAATTCGACGTTGCTAAAAATGTTGGGCTTTATATTTAAAACTAATCTAGACATCAATCCTCTACAAGGTAGTCGCTAGAACAGTTGTATGAACTAGTGGAGTCAAACTACATTCATCAAAAATAAGATTATTGGAAAGGTTTGAATGTTTAACGTGTAATTGTGGCTTCTAAAGCTTATAATCAAGAGTTAGTTAAGAATCTCGCAAAGCGTACATATAAACCTAAGAGAGAATGTACCTTAACTAAGCAAAGTCTACTTTGCTTTCTATCAGGAGTGCACATATGCTCCAAAAAATACAGGGCTATTTTTATCTCAGTCCTCAGGTTGATTCTACTGCAGCTTTCAGCTTGCTTGGTTAAGCATGTGATGAAATCTCCAAGTCCTCTAGACAACGAAATTATTTACGAAAATATTTTACGCCTGTGATATATTTGGATACAGATGATGGTTCAAAGAACAAACATGTAGGCACCCATCTTAAGTTGGTATCGCTAGTTACAGTTATTTTGTTTTGACAGTTCGATACCCAAGAGGAATAAACAGTTACGATTCGATACTCAAGATGGCTGTCTCCATGTTTGATCTTTGAACCATAATCTGTATCCAAATATATCCCAACGTTAATAGGTACAAAACAGTAAATATGTCGTTTGTTATGTTTATTAGCAAAGATATTCAAACAATTGTCAATTTTCATCATCATTGAAGTCTCTTTTAGTATTGCTCTGAGAAGCTCCATTTGTTTTTACAGATAAGTGGGTTGAAAAAAAAGCCAGAATCTGCTTTTCATTAGGAACTAATTTCAGTGCACATAGTATAAGAGCACGCAGAGCCCATTGTCCACAAGGTTAATGCTATTTAATGTGCAGACACACACTTGTTATCTGTGTCTCAACAGCTTTGCATGAACAGTTTTACTTTAAACAGAATTGCAGAATCTTACCCGGAGCAGAAGCGATCCAAGTTCTCAATTATCTTCAAGGAGAAAGCCTCGTTAGAGCTAACGCCTGTCATTGCGATATCTCTACAAGCCAGGAGTTCAGTGCAGTCACCTTTGACATCTATGTAAGATAGGGAATCTTACATAGAACCATCTCTGCGTGATGCTCCGGTTTTGCTGTGGTTCCGGGGACATTTGATACCAAGATTTACATCATTCACTATCTCAAAATTGCTTCAGTCTATGGCAAGACCTCAAAGTCATTTTCTTTATCAACTGATCCCTTTGGGATTAGTATAACATATTGTTTTCTAGGACAGTGCTATATGAGGCGCTATGATTTAATTAAGTAGTAAATTTCCTTAAATTTTGCGGTGAACCTCAATTTAGTTTTTTCTTGAGTTTACAGAAACCTGGCGTTATTTTAACAGCGTATGCTCGTTTTTAATATCGTGACACTCGTTTTTTAATTAAAATTATGTATCTCTACGCATTTTTACTATGTTTTTCACTTGCAGCTTGATTACGTGAGATTGACTGAACTGGTGTTATGCTTATGTAGACTGCTGTTTTTTTCGCAACGAGAATTTATTCGTTTAAATCAGACCATTAAGGACGCTTAGAACCTTACCATGCACAAGTATGAGTCAGGGCAGGAGGAGAGCGAGAAGTTTCCACACCCTTGTTCGTTGAGCAGGAGTCAGGAAACGAAAGCACACGTTTGTATCAAGCTGAGAAAGACTTTTCTCATTCGAGGAAACCTGGAAAAGAAACATTGCGAACAGAGAAAGGAAATTCCAGATATGTCCTGCAATCAAACTCACCACAGTCCCTAAAGACAATGGAAATGATCATCATGATAGCTACCTAGCACCGCCACAGGGATGATACACTGGTAGAACTCAGGTTTATGACTCAATACAATATACTTTGTAATCCTTGCATTCTGTGAGTCGAAGAGCTATCAGATAATGGTCATGTTGTATAAATCGGCGAAAACGATTTTTTCGGCAAGCATGCGCCAAGTAATTGTAAATCGTGTCCTTCTTGGAAGAATAACCTCAAATCTTTATCTACATTAAAAAAAAAGAAATAGAATCAAAATGCATAGTGCCATTACGCTCGCCCACTGTTCATATTTGAATAATAACGGCATGAAAATTTAAAATGCTACTAGAATCAAACCCCGGATAGAGTTTCTTTCTATTTCTACGCACAATGAAAAAATAGTGACATACAAACTCTGAAATGAATAGGCCTATAAATTACAACAATAGAGGTGGTGGTGATGTAGTAGTGATGGTAGTGGTGATAATGATGATGATAAGTTGATCAAACGATTTCGATGTTGAATAATATATTTGTAATATATTAACTAATACTATTATTATGATGATGCAGTATTGAAATATAAGTGTATTTTATTGCTATTTCTTTTGAAAAAATGCTAATCTATGCTGCTCATTTATTGCCTTGAATATAATTATTCCCAAAGCACCGACAGCAGTAATCTTATATTCGTTACCGAACGAAGATGCTCAAACCTAGCCCGAATTTTTACAAATTAAAAACTAAATTCGTTGATTGACTAAAACAGATGGGTGATATCTTGAGGAGGATTGATTAATTGATTGATTGTTGGTATACCCAGTCCACCATTCAGGGTTTCTATTCACTCAGTCTCTCTCGTAGGCTTCCGTCAGATGCTCAAATAAATTAAAACAGAGGTATAAAACCATTAAAAATCCAACAGAGTATATGAAGAAAAACTTTAAAAGGAATCTGTACAAAGCCTCAGATATTTCCATAGACACCGAGGTCCTTTAAATAACCCACTATTCGAGAGGGATCGACCTCTCGGAAAAGTCTATACAGGTCAGTTACACTGAAGTATTTCCTCCTGGTGTCTTGAAAGTCTGGGCATTCAATTAAAATATGTCGGTCAGTGTAAAGGCTGTTGCAGGCAATCTTGAAAAAGAAAAAAAATGTACTAAAAATAAATTTTAGAAGAAGAAATACGCAGAAGTGGAAAAAGTGTTCATCATGACTAATAGGTATGCCCCTTTTAATGAAGAGATAATTTTGTAAATATTTTTTTTTAATATAATAAGCCATCTAACAAACGAACAGAACATACCAAAAACTAACTAAACGAAGAAACTAACCAACAAACTGTCTACATAATCACTGCGTTATTCTTTAACACCAATACTTGTTCCACTTTACACACACAAAAAAACCTAGAGAATTGTTTCATAAAGGGAATATGCAAATCTATAACACTCAAAATGCTTAAAAAATAAAGTTCTCCATTTTCTTTCACATCCATCCATTGGGTAATAGATCTTATAAAGACTAGATCTAAACATTGCTGGTCAACAACAAGACGTGAAAAGGTCAATGGTAAAAGAAACTGGCCTGCATAGGGACCGAATCGATTTCATATTGCTCAAATGATAGATAATGTTACATTGCATGGGAAAAATAACATTTCTATTTTAAGGGCAGTGCTTCTTACGTCTCCACCATATCTTCGGAAAGGATAACTCAGCGGGAAGAAGTTTTAATGGAACTTATTCTATCCACCTTTGTTTTAAATATAGTTGATAATAACGAAAGAATACTTAAATGAAAAAGAAAATGAAAATAATTATTTGCATTTTTTCACATTTCTTTTTGCGATAGTAACTATTAATTAATTACTGCGACGACTTAATTAAAACTAATGTATGTGATTCATTGCAAAATAAGGAAAAATCGGCAATACTGCATTTCAAATTAGAGAACACATCGGTCACCTAGCTAATCAGCCATTGATTTTGAGTGGCTTTTAGAGATAAATGGTTAAGATGATGTTTCAGTCTTAAAAACAGATACATTTTTAAAATTTGTTTATGTTATAGAAAATACTATTCGGAAATGACGTGTTAAAACTAAAATTAAAAACTGTCAAACTATATGACTTCAAGTTTCACGTTCTTTACATACTTTAAATTTGTGATATAAACTTCAAAACTAATTTGACTTTGAAGATGAAAGATCAACTTAAAACAGTGTTAAGTTTTGAGTTTATTTTGTTGTACCAAGTTTATGGTTATCGTATAAAATTGGTGTTACTTTGTCCCATTTTTGCTGTCCAATTCACAATAAATTTCAAAACTATCACATTTAAAGCCTATGCATCAAGTATTGACAAAACTTCACACAAACTTTAGTGTTTGCCAAGAGTTTTATTGAAAATATTGTTTTTGGACATTACTTTAATATTTTTGCCATGGTTAGCTGTTCAGTACCGATGTCACAGAATGGCTGTCCAATAAATGGGCCTTAGTAACACTTTCTTCCAAAAAAATACGAAACAAAATGTTCAAACTGGCAATCTGATCAATAGAAATGAAAAAGTAACATCCAACTTCAAAAAACAGTTTCAGTTTCATTTTATTTTGGGCCTAAGAAAACTGGGACAGATGCCTTTTTATCAAATTGTCGCCAGAGTTTTCGCTTTTTAGGTGACAGGTTTTATCTTGTTTATTTTACAATGAGTCATGTATGAGAAAGGTCATTTTTTTACATTGGGCTACAAATCAATCATGCAATCGAAAAAGTGACTAACAGTGTGTATATGGTGTGCAGATTGTAGTGAGACAATGTTTCCAATTTTTAAAATTATTTTTCGATATATCATGAGTTAAAAAAAAAAACCAAAAACCTAAAACGACTTACGATGCGTGTCATGTATTTTCGTAAAGTAATACGAAGCAATGATGAAGTTTTACAATGCGGCAATTACTTTTCATTTGTTTAAAGACAATAAAAAACTAGTTTATTCCACAATACTATTAAAGCAGACAAAATGAGTAATGTACGAGCGTGAGAAAGACACTAGCGAGGCTATCGTTCACTGGGAAGCCTCTTGCAGCAAGGGCCAAGTGGAGAACTTGAAAACTGGTGATCAGCAACAGCGAAAACAGGAGAACCTTGCAGATTAGATTTCTTACATTCTCAGCAATCGTCGCGGCACGACATCAGCGGAGGCCACATTGCATGGCGCAAACACCTCATACCCTACGCTATGATGGTGGGGGCAGACTGCGTGACGAACTGGAAGAGATGGGGAATCTAGAAACCATAACAAAAGTAATTTCCCTCACACATCCCATGGTGTAGCAGTCAAGAAGACGGGTAGCTCCAATCATATTTATACTGACTACGAGAAGTTGGGTGAATTGATTATGCTTCGATCCTCATTCCATGATCACACATGCTGATGCGTTCTAAGATAAATGGAGAAGAAAAGGTACTTTTCTACAAATGCCCTAAGTGAAGGACATTAGCAGATAAGATAATCTGTCAAGAAGAAGTTCCTAAAGTCGGTGTTGAGACAACGAACCGTCCATATATCTTTCTTCTGGTGTCGATGCACGCAATCAATAACTTTGAATTACGAAAAAGAACAGCTTTCAGAAAAGATTTTTTTCTTAATCATAATAAAAAAAAGTTGTGCATTCAAAACACCTTCAAACTTTTATGATTTATTATTGAACGCGCTCTCTAATGGACAAAGCAACGGTAAGAAACCCGGCAACGGTCTGTAGCGGATGTGCTAATTGGACGAGTCATTTGTAGGTGTACGGCTTTCCTTTAGGTTCTGAAAGCCACAATCAAGCTCTATACCGCTTAATGCTAGTTACAAGCGAAGGTATGTTCTCTTCTTTATTCACCAAATTAGAAAGTCAGTTTTCCATTACTAGGCCTAGATACAGACTTACATCTGCATTATATTAATTTCATTTTTAATCTAAGGAAATTGAAAATGCGATTCTCTTAAAGCATAGGCACAAAGATAGGTTATAGATCCAAAGATAGTAAAGTAATATGTAAAGATTTCTTTCTTTGAGTCAATAAAAAATGCGTGCAAAGGCCACGCCCCCTTTGAGCGTGTACACAATGACTGCGCCGCGGATTCTAGATCTAGATCTAGGCTTGTTTAATGGGTGAACCGGGCAATGTAAAGCAACAGAAAAAAAGATTCACCGTAAAACGTTTTTTCGACCTAGATTCTAAATATCTATATGTAATTGAGAATTTATTGATTTTATTGTAATTGTTTTTTAACTTAAGATTTTTTAAAAGTTTTTTTTTCTTTAGAAGTAAATTTGTATTTAAATGGAACTGTTGCATTTTTTCATTGAATAGCCAGATTGTACAAACCGAATGGCAATAACATTTTGCGTATATTTACTTTACCAAATTTTACTCGAGATAAGAATGGATCTACATCTAGAATCTAGACTCTATGAGAACTAGACTCTTGTAGAAATAACCTCACTAGATCTAGATTTAAATCAAGATCTGCCATATCATAAAAGTTCTTTTTTAAAATAATAATTTATTTTAATTGAATTCTCTACCTTTGTTTATCTTCAGGGAAGCAAAAAAACGACATCGATGGATTCTTCAGTCTTGAATTTGTATAAGAAATTGCAGAACACCATTCGCTTCCTCAATTAGAATTTGTATATTCCGCTATGGTTGTTTACAAGTGTACACTCCCATCGCTTGGTGGCGTTCTTGTCAATGATAACGCATTTTTAGCCTAGTGTCCTATCTGTACTCTAATTTAGTATCTGTGATAGATCTAAACCTATAGAAAGTTTTATGCATGATTTAGCACTTTCTTGGTTTATGTCTTGTCCCAAGATCTAGATTCTACATCATGCTTTTCAGCGATAAAATCAATTCAAAGAATAATGTAAAAACAACCGACTAAAATCTAAATGTTATGCTCCTAGTAAAACATTTCCGCATGATTTGTAGGCCCAAAACCAAACCAATGTGGAAAACTAACCAGCAAACGTACTGGAGACGCTATCATCCCAAAGCACTCTGGAGAAAGGCTGGGATTTCAGTTGGGTTGATTTAAAAGCAGGCAAATATGACTGTTCAGATTGATGATTGCTACATTGACTGTTCTTTCTATTCAAGGCCGACCTACTTTTCTCTGTCTTGATGACTTTATATCAGTTTATCAATATCTTAGTATACATTAGAGCCATATCACACACACACACACACACACACACACACAAACACACACACACATACACACCTGTCTTTGATTTGTCGGATTGCTTGAGGAGAATGAAATAACATGATATGTGATTCAAGGACTCAATCTACTAAGCGATATGCAAGTATTGATCTGTGGATAAAGTCAATAAATATGTAAATGGACCAAAAACAAAAACAAAACGAAAAATCCACAAATATCCATGATTCAATTTAAACTCTGCAGGCTATTATTTTTTTAGAAGTATTATTCATAAAAAAAAGGAACAACAATTACAGTAACGGTAATAAAAAATACATTTAATAAGAATGTCGCACACAGCAGGTCATCCATGCTAGTACAACCTCACCATAAAAGTACACTCTGTCAGACATTTGGGATTGGACTCTCTCAACAAAGCAAATATCTCTGAACCCAACATGAGATTTAAATTATAGTGAAGAAATCATTATGTTTTTTATTATGATTGTACAAGCATCCATAAATGATAAAAGTCAGACTTTCTCGTTTTTTTTTTGGCCAGAGCCAATCATAAAATCATCCAATACTGTTATGACAGCGTAGTTCACAATTGTAAGAATTATTCAGTAACTTCACAGGCTTAAACACGTACGATACTTAAGGAACTCAGCTTGATGCAATAGCTTACTTAGTTATCACAAATACAAACTTAACTGGGGTGAGGAAATAGTCGTAATCTTCAACGATGCCATGTCAGGCCGCACATTAGGCTTACACAGCTGTTGCCGATATAAACGTCTAGAATCTAGACCTGGCCTGTGGTATGAGATCTGTGCTTACTTCTGTGGCATTAGAGAGATCTGGCATTTTCAAATGGTTTTAATTTTTTGATTTGGTTGCAGTAACTTCTAAGAGAAAGAGAGAGAGAGAGAGAGAGAGAGAGA
>BLXT01003724.1:38052-58754 GCA_019648995.1 Plakobranchus ocellatus
AGAGTTCTGAATGAAGCTAATAAAAGAAGATCACTGGTCAGAACTATAAGGAAACGTCAAGCTACCTTTCTGGGCCACGTGATAAGAAGAGGAAAACTGGAACATTTGGAAACAACAGGAACGTATGAAGGAAAAAGAAGCAGAGGAAGACAAAGGGAGAAGATAATGGATGGGCTGGCCATATGGCTTGGACCAGGAAAAGTGTCAGATATACTGGCCGCCGTCAAAGATAGGGATTTGTGGAGGGACATGATCGCCAACGCTTACAAGCAAGGCACTTGATGATGATGATGAATCGCCTGTCTCTTCTTTCCAACGTTTTCTGCCGGTTCTTCCTCTTTTTCTTCTTTACGTCTAAGTAAAAGACTTCCTCCCTCATTACTCGTTCACTCGCTGCATCTCTCTAGAAGTAGATTGTAGCTTTTTTCCTCTATCTACTAAGTTCTCGGCGTGTCTCCATGTGCCTGTGAGGCGCTCTCCATCTTTCTCTCTCCGAACCAATCTTAGGTTATATCTGAAACTTTCCTTTCATCTTCACATCTTTCTTTTCTCTCTCTCTCCCTTCCTCTCTCTCTCTCTCTCTCTCTCTCTCTCTCTCTCTCTCTCTCTATCTATATATCTATCTATCTATCTATTTATCTATCTTTTATTCTTTATCTGTCTATCTACCTGCATGATTCCTCTCTCTATCTATTTCTCTCTTTATCTTCCTCTCCCCCCTTTCTCTCTCTCTCTCTCTCTCTCTCTTTCTCTCTCTCTCTTACTCATTTTATTTTCTTTCGATTTCCTCTTCTTTCACCCTGTTAGTGAAAATCTTTATAATTTGACTTTCCTAAAATGGGCACAAAATTTAAATTAAGAGGATTACTTGATTTTTTTTAAAGCGATTTAAAATCTTCAAAAGGTTGAATGCTCTGTTTATGGCATTTTAACTTATGGCCGGATCTTTCCAAGGTTTCCTATTTCATGAAACATTTTCTGGCTTTGAATTAAGAGATTTTCATGCTCGCTTCTGATCTATGAGTTCCAATTTTACAAGGCCAAAAAGTAAAAATACTCTGATACGCCTTGAGCATTTTGGTTTATATATATACAAACACATATACATAAAATTTAAATATAATCTCCGAACACTTCAGACCCTATGAGTATGTAATAATTATGCTTATGACCTTCACGTTCACCCTCTACTAATTTGTTTATCCTCTGCCCCAGTTCTCCATCGTTATTTTTTCTCCCCTTCCAATCAGTGCACCTTTGTAGTGGAATATTATGAGAGACATCATTTGTTGTACAATATTAATATGTTGGTGATAGGACATTAAAAATTAAACACTATTCTGCAGGCAGTTGAAGCGGTAAAGCTATGTTTTATGCCGAGGACGACGATGATTCGCCGAAAACACCAATCGTTCATCCGAACGATGTACTAGATATCGAGGTATCACCAGCGGCTCGTACATTTTTGCTCTTACCTTCAGCCAGCTGTAAAGAAAGAACTGTAACAGACGGCTACAGCGTCGCGGAAAGCTTTACGCTCTCGTCAACAAAACAGAGGTTTAAAAAAAATTCCAAGAGTAATAGCTTGACCGCTCCAGCGAGGAAACAGACAACTGCATCTATGAAGCGCGGGGACCCTTTTTTGCCTTCAGTCTTTTCTGATGAGAATCCTATTGCTGATTTCACCGTAAAGAAGAATTCGCGAAAAAAACCATCTGACTGTAAATGTAAGGGATTTGGCTACAACCTCAGTCCTAGCGCTCTCCTTCCTGAGGAGATGCGTCAGCAATGGGGAGTAGGAGTGTTTGGAAAGCATATACCAATTAAGTCATCGTCGAGTGCAAATTCTAATGGGTTGAGTAATTCTCAAGCTGCATCCATAGCTTTGACTAATGATGGAGACTCCGCTAGATGCTCTGCGCCCAGGATAGGATCTGCTTGTTATAACAATAGTATTACTAGTCAAAATAACATCAACACCAATAACAGCAATAATGTAAGCTCTGGCGCTTTCTGGCCATTTAGGTGTAGAAGTTGTACGCATGATCCCTGCTTATGTGTCGAGATGGGACAGATTCGCGACGGCTTTCGGATTCCTGATTACAGCGAAAAACGAAAGCAAAAGTTGGCCTCTAAATCTATTAATTCCAAGGGAAAAGATACCAAAACGAGCGTTTCTAGTGTGATTGGCAGTACATTTACTTCTTCACAAATAAAAAGGTCAGCATGCTTCGGCTCAAAAGACCATAGTAATATTATAAGTACAAGCAACTTTCCAAGAAACAGTCCCAGTCCAGTTCATATGCCGTGTCCAGGTCTCTTCTACAATTCGGACCTCATGGGGATTACTTCTGGTTCCTCTGTAGGAAAACCTGTTCCTGCAAGCAAAGTTTGCCCGTCAGTGTGTGAACCAATCATGTTACATAAAGGCAGTGGGTATCTGGATACATGTAATGAACATTTGAATGTATCTCGAACCAACTCGTTGCCTTCTATGTCACGTCGTGTGATTGCTAACATTTCTCCAGCTCCAATTATTTCTTCAGGAACCTTAGATGCTGCTATGCCGCACAATTTTCAAGTATCCAAGAAATCCGGGCTTTCTCGAAGCGTTACGCCCACACGACGTATAATCTCGCAAGATTGTGCCTGCGACAGCTGCAGACGTCGGACAAATTTGATGTCAACAATGGAGGTGCTAAGCTTATCGACAGCAGACCCGCAGCAAACTATGCCTCCTTTTCTTCTAACAAGGCCTCAAAGATATAATTCTCGAGCTCAATCACAACCTTTTGCAAACCGATACAGTCCTTACAGAATTCCATCCTTCAGTTACAAGTCCACACTGCGTGATGTTTATGGATCTCCAGAATCTTATAAGCGATCGGATTCACCATTTTACGACTATGGCGAAAGTACTGTAGGACTAGGACCTTCAACTTATGGAACTTCCATGTCCGGGAGTCAAGAATTAAGTGGGCTAGATGCTTCCGCATTGTACTTAGACTGTGATAGTTCAGCTATGTCACCTCCCAGCATGCATAGCGGATCTTGGATGGTTGAGGACATCACAGATCTCTCTGTGCAAGAAACGGTAGAGTTTTTCGTAAATATGAAACCACCTATAATCACGTCCATTCCGTCTCCCCAATCAGACTCTAGCTCAGATATCTTTTCACCGTCACCAGGAGACCACCGCTGTACATCTCCAAGGTTAACCATCAATTCCAGCTCGTGCTTCTGCTCTGAGTCCGGGAATACAGGGAGCTGGGGAAGCCAACAAGCTTTGTGTAGGCAGTACGGAAAAGAGAATCTTATAGGATTCCACGATTCACATCAGATAAAATTTTCGTCTGGGGAAAACAGTAACAGCCCGTACCCGCCCACATCCATGCTGTACTCCTCTTTAGTATCTGATCTTGAGGACGAACTGCGCTGTGCAATAGAAAATATCCCCACTGCCTGATAAATGGAAACGATAAATTATGTTTTCATTTTTCCAAAGGCAGAAACAGAGGAGTAATTTTACTATTCTTGTGATTTTTGTTGTTTTTTTGATTGCGTGATCTCAACAGTAATGGCAAACTTTTTCGTTTAATGATATTAATTTGGGGTCACTGAGATCGGCACGTTATATTTCTTTTTGAAAGTTTGCTTTAAAACTTTTGATAACAACAGATTGACAAGTTCACATAAAATTAAAGCATGTGAATGCGGTTGTAGTGGTTGCCAAACACTTTGCTTTACTCCTCTTCAATGTTCATCAACATCATTATTTTCTTCCAAGGTGTTCTATAATGTTCGATATGTCAAAAAATGTACATGCAGGGTTTTTTCCGTTGTAAGAAAAATGTGTTGGCAGATTGAAAGATTAATTATGAATTGCTGTAATACTAAAGGCTTGATAAAAAATATATAATGTTTATCCAACCAAATGCAAGATTTTTTTCATATTATTTAAATCAGTTTATTCAGTCTTTCAATTGTCAAATACGTTCCATTATTATTGAGAAGGATTTCTAAATACATTGTTTATTTGTATTTTTGCTTGGGCCCTTATCGATTTGTTTCAGACAGAAATATTGCTTGAGGTTGCATGCATGAAAAAATGACAATTTATAGAGTGAAATTATAAAAATGTTAAAAATTTTTCGATTTCTGGTATCCTTTACAAAGCTCTGAGTTATAATTGTTTGGTCTAAATGTATATCACCACGGAGTAGATCTTCATATGTATTTGTGCCTTTATTCTCTCTTAATCATGGATCATAAGTCGTCTTCTTCTCTGAATAGTGAATCACTCACCCATCATATACATGTATTATCGTTTATGCATATATTTTGAGACTTTCTTTCCCAGAATTTTCGTCATTCCCTACAGGTTGTGAATATTCAAGGCATCATTCAGTCTTTCATTTTTTTCACACGCAATTTAATCCATCATGCTCAGTTGATTAAACAGTTCTTGCAATTAGTCTTTCATTTTCTAATGCACTTAGTGGTATGAAAGGTATCATTGGTGAGAGTTTGTTTGCGCTGTAGTTTTTCCAACGAAGCAGGAATATAAGGATGTAAATTTAAATATAAAGATGATTCAGCGATGCGATTTGTTTATGCTACTTCCAACATTTTCTTTATGCGAAAATAAAAGTATATCACAGAAAAAAACTACCTTTGAAAGTATATGTGTTTATTTGACACCGTCTCCTTATTTTAACCATATTGCTCTTTACTTCTACCTCTTACTTTTTAGTCAAAGTTTAATAGCAAAAGTGCATAGAGTAATTTAATCTTCATTAAGATATAAAAATTCAAATTGATCTTAATGATATATTATGGAGAAACCAAAAAACACTATACAATCTATATCTCAAAAATCTTATTTCATCATTCAACTGGTTAGGAGTGATCTCCATTTTCAAACACTATTTTTCACAAGTTTCCTATTATTTATGGAACAAATAATGGAATTTTTTTGTGCGTGTGTGTGTATGGAGTGGCTCTTATGAATGATGAACTGGGAAACAAAAACAAACAAGAAGATGCATTATATGCACAGACAATACAGGATTGCTCGCAATAACATGATAAATTTGTGAGAGTCATGTAGTAGTTAGGTAAGGTAAAATGATGATTTAATTTATTTCAAATTTTTACGTGTCCATACATTTCTTGGATTGCTTCAATAGATATAAGTTTGAAATAAAAGACTTCTTAACATGAATCTTTTTAACAATGATAAAATATACACAAAATATTCCTGATAATCAAATACATACATTTTTTTTCAATATCATTACATGCTTAAAACTAGCTCTTAGAGAAAGGATGAAAAAAAAAGAGAAAAACTATGATGCTTTCACTACTCTGGAATGATGACGATATTGCAATATACATGTACAATGTTTAAATCAAAAATTCAGATTTAAAACTGGTACTCTATGCTAATGTGTAAATACTATCACAAGATGAAATGTCTTGTGGCAAAAAATAGTACTGAAATGTTGTAACAGATTGATGCTTCTTAATATTTTAGAATATGATTTATTAGCAACAATATGAGAAGGGCTGCTCCATTACCTATAAATATTTATAAAATATTCTCAACAATATATTAAACCTTAAACCTTTATTGCCATTTTTGCTGTAGACAATAATGCTTTATGGCTACACCAGAAGTACAACAAGACCATGATGAATTTTTCAACCTGCCATGTTGTAGTTTCTATTTCATAGCATGAATAAATTGGATATTATATTCATATGCCTAGAAAAACCTTAAAATCTGTGATTAAAAACTTTCAGCCATACTAATACATAAAAAAGACTAGTCCAGATATTTAAAATAACGATTTCATATATTTTATTGAAGTCTGAATTGTTGGTAATAATATACACCTTACGACCTGTCCTAATACATCAGATGTTACAAAAACAAAATTGAAAAAAAATTTTAAAGGCTTTTCCCCTCTTATTTTAGATAGTCTTTTCAAAGAAATTAAAAATACCATTTACTGGCTCAGAATCAATTCAGCACTATCCAGTTTTCACCTCTGCAAAGCTTACAAATAAATGTTCCAGGCTGTTTCAAACATCAAAAATGCGCAAAATGCATTTTTCAACTTATTCAGACTTAATTAAGTATCCTTGAGAAATATGTATTTAAAAAAAAAGGAGGGGAAAATCTGCACAAAATACTTAAGACTGCCATTGATACTGTCTCAAAAAATACATATCAATGAAGATCTTAAAGCATGTTTATAAATTGAGTATCCTTACCACAACAAAATAAGACGACCAAGTTCTTTTTCCTTCATTCATTTTTTTTTTCTTTTTTGAGTTTCAGAATGATTAATATTCAAAAGCATTACTTACATCAACTACATCAGCCATTCATAGCTTGGCTTAACTTTTTAAAGCATGTTGTTTTTAGAAAAAAACAAATGTGCATACATAGTTTGCTGGTTCTTCATTATTACTCTATTTGATGATTGCTAGCTACTTTAATATATTCAAAATTTTGGCTTAAGTGAGAAAATTTTTAGTCTGGTGCCTAGGACATTCCAACATTCATTTGTTAAGAAACAAAAAAAAAAGCTGATGCCATTCTTTTTCAGGTCAGGCTGCTCTAGTCATGATGAGGGGGTGAGAAAAAAATGTGAATATTTACAGTATAAAATGCATACAGTCTAAAATAAAATTTATGGTTTTATTATACAGCATTTAAACCACAAAAAAGTAACATTACAATACTTTTTCACTATTTCAAAAATTTAAATTTGTACACAAGTCCAATAACTACTACACTGACTTACCAATAATTTTATCCCTCAAAACTGATCCTCAATTATGTGGAATGTAGTTAACAATATCACCAAACCTATTCCAATCTGTTTAAGTAAGCCATCTTTTGGTGGAGAAAAGAAAAAAAGGCAAAATTCCCATCATCAGAAAAGTTGTTTTTAGCAAATGCAGATTCTTACTTATTCAACCCACAAAACTATCAGTTTTATCTCTGTAAAAAAAAAAAGCTACAATTCTTAACTGTTTTATGAGCTTGGAGAAATATATATAATTATATATGAAACAAATGATGAACATATGAATATTACAAGGATATTTCATTATTATATTGCAAGGATCATTCATGACGAATCGCTCAAACGTGTAGCAGAAGAAAAAAAAAACATGACCTCAATTGTTTAAAATAACAAGTTTTCAGTAAGAAAGGCGAGAATCATAAATAAAAGCTATTACTATCTTCTTCAAATTTCTCCTTATAAAGCAAAACAAGTTATGAACAAATCTCTTCAAGAAATAGCCTAATGCCCTCTAAACTTATGTATGATTAATTAAAGACAATATTTAAAGTCTGTTTTTTACAGCAAATTTACAAAAGTTTCTTAACAGCTTTAAATGTCTAATATTTTTCCCCATTATAACTAAACTCTGCAGGGCGATTTAGGTCACAAAAAATCAGTATAAAATCCCAAATACTTGATAAATCTCTTTTAAAGATGCGAAATGAAAGATATAAAAGAGAATTGGTGAGGCATAAGGGCTAAAAACCTATTTTGTAATAAAATGCAGTGACTACACTCCCTTACATTAGCACCACCAATGTTCATGCTCAATTTATATCAGTAACAGTATTATTCTTTAACTGACATACTTTCCATAAGATTTCTTTAGAATCAACTTTTTGAGCTTCTTAGGTATCCTTATATGCTCTCAAATAATTACGCCCTCTTGTATTTCAAGATTGCAGGGGAGCCATAATACTTTGAAAACAAGTAGGAATAGAAGAGAAATGAAGGTACCAACTTAACCAAAAAAGTATAACACCCCCTTGATGTTTTCATAAGCTTTACCAATATGCTCTAAAACTGACATACGATTTATCAGTACATCTTGAGTGCATTGTATGAGATGACATAATTCCACCAGGTTCTTAGTGTTGTGAAAATAAAAGAGGAAAAGAGTTATTGATAAACATTTCAATATTTGAAAAAAAAAAAAAAGGATTTTCAAATTCACATCAATTCAAGTTGATGATTTATCACAATAAAATAAAATGGAAACATTCAATTAGGCACAAGTAATTCCAATGATTTCAGTAAAGAGTTATAAATCTTAATGGACTTGTTTCGTTTTATAATAAGTATGGGCTGCACTTTACAAATTCGCAAATGGCTAGTTTTCTTATAATCAGACAGACAAGCGAAGGGTACTAAGAAATAAACAATCTTTCTCAACATCCACAAAAAGAATACCCTTGTTGAACATGATGATTGTAGCCAATTCTTTCATTATGCAAACAAAGATGCCAAGGTTTGAATAATGTATTGTATTTACATTGACAAATTAAAAAAAAAAAAAAAAAAAGATGTCAATGAGAGTGAAAAAAATAATTTTGTATTATGAAAGTGTTATTCTTTGCCAGCATATTTTAAAGAATGCAAAAATAAAAAAGGCAAAATATATGAGTATAAAAGGACTTTAAAAATGGCCACTGGTGAAATTTAATTCTTTGAATCTTCTTGCCACCCGCCTCCCTAAAACAAAAAAAAAAATCAGCACAAGATCTTTTCAATTTTGTACAAATATATCCACTCTGGACAAGAGGCAACGTGTGTAACAGTTTGTTGGGTTCTTTTTTAACCCCACCAGACCGAGTCACAGAATTATCGGTTATTTCCTTTAATATTTTAGAATGACTTACTGATTTTTTCGGTGTTTCAGCACCTTACAAAAGGCTTAAAATAATCAGCCGATTGGGGCCAAATCTTATCTCAGTCAAAATTTGGGTATTGCAAAATGTCTTCTACCTTGGAGATATGTTGAATTTGTGCCTTTGAATTTTTGAATATTCACAATGAAATGAATTTGTGATGAACCAATCACTTTATCAGGTAGAACGGCAAGGCCAAGGCTTTTCACGGTCCAACAGAACATTGATACTTTTGCTAAACCTGAGGAAGAATTTCTGCATGTCTATGCTTCTGCTTTTAGTGACAGCGAGTTTGGGCTTGAGCATAATGGACATGGGTCTAGTGGTGGGAAACAAAGTATTAGTTTAAAACTGGACAATGTGTCGAAGAAAGGAGTTGTTTCCCTTACACAGCTGAAGGGGGAGTAGCTAATGCTACTGATGGGGGTTGAAAACTGGTGTTAAATGTAAGGTATGTCTATTTTCTTCAATCTCTCCAGCTTTCATCAATTTCTAATCACTGGTTTGGATAAAACTAATATTTTTCAAACCCATATACGTTTATTGTTAATTTTGTTAAGGAGGTTCAGAGAATCAGGTCTGGTAGGGATGTGTGGAAAGAAGAGAAAAGTGCAGTTTTGAAACAAAAAAAAAAAAAAAAAAAAAAAAAAAAAAAAAAAAAAAAAAAAAAAAAAAAAGAAACAATAAGTTTTGTCAACAATAATGAAATGAGTTTGTGATGAACCAATCACTTTATCAGGTAGAACGGCAAGGCCATGGCTTTTCACGGTCCAACAGATCATTGATACTTTTGCTAAACCTGATGAAGAATTTCTGCACGTCTATGCTTCTGTTTTTAGTGACAGCGAGTTTGGGCTTGAGCATAATGGACATGGGTCTAGTGATGATGAACAAAGTATTAGTTTAAAACTGGACAATGTGTCGAAGAAAGGGGTTGTTTCCATTACACAGCTGAAGGGGGAGTAGCTAATGCTACTGATGGGGGTTGAAAACTGGTGTTAAATGTAAGGTATGTCTATTTTCTTCAATCTCTCCAGCTTTCATCAATTTCTAATCACTGGTTTGGATAAAACTAATATTTTTCAAACCCATATACGTTTATTGTTAATTTTGTTAAGGAGGTTCAGAGAATCAGGTCTGGTAGGGATGTGTGGAAAGAAGAGAAAAGTGCAGTTTTGAAACTACAAAAAAAAAAAAAAAAATAAGTTTTGTCAGCAATTTTTACAATGATATGCTGCCCAAAGTTCATCAGCATTGAAAAATTAACCCACTTTTTATAAAATGGTCACAAAAAATTCTAATATTTACATAAAAATCTTATATAAAACACCTAGAAATAAAAACACCTAGATATTTGTATTCTGTACGCTTTTCTGCTTTGTTTTTTTTTTTTTTTTTATAAAAACAAAAAGGTACAAAGAGTTTAAAATAAAAATAAAATAATGTATTTATCCAACATCAATAACAATAAAACTTTTAAGGAAGAGAAAATAATCATAAAAGTCTGAAAAGATACACTTACTAGTTTATACACAAATTTTGAGGTCTGAAGATCAGAGAACCAATCAAAAGATAAAACTTACGGTCCACCTTTGCAAATAGGAGTCAAAAAGTGCATTTAAGTATGTTGAGTTTGGGGCCAGATACAAGCATGATACAAGACAGACTGCGATGAAGGATTTATTAAGAGTCATATTTACAAAACCAAAGCAAAATAAACACACACAAAAAAAAAAACCTCAAAGAAATAAATGAAGCAAAAAACATAGGCAGTGATACATGGACATAAAGAAAAAAGAGTAAAAAATAAAAATTAAATTAAGGTGCAGTCAGAGAAAATCAGTCCTCAATCAATGGAAATCTAGAAAAATAAAAATTGAGATCCAACAATAACCCTGCTTTTCCATTACCTTTGACACCTGCATCTTAACATCTAATCAAACTATTTAATAAATTTCACATCATAACGTGATAGCAAAAATTCTGTGTGATAAAATTTGGACAGATACCCAATTTTCTCTGGCTGCATCATATATAGATAAACCTGCAAACAGTAAGCAGTAAGAAAAAAAAATGACTTTTTACATGAAAAAGTATGTAACTGGTAACACTTTATCATGTATAATATCCCCTACAATGTAACTTCTCGCAGGGGCTCCTTCTCTTTTGTCGTTTCTTTCTTTTTTGATGCTTTAGGTGCTTTTGGTGGCTTTTCTGCTTTGGGAGGCTTCTCTTGTTTAGGCGACTTTTCAGGTTTAGATGGCTTTGGTGCTTTTTCTGGTTTTGATGGCTTCTCAGGTTTTGGAGGCTTTTCTGGCTTCTGCAAAGGCAAATAAATTTGAAAAAAAATACCGATAAAAATACAAAAATTTGAAATGTTTCCTTTCATTCATTTCAAATTAATTTTCGACTATAATATATTTTTATGTAAACCATATTATATAAATGAAGTGGATATTGTCAGTCAAAGCTGAACAGCAAAGTATCAAATTTCTTGAAAAAAAATGTGTTCCTTAGGGGAAAAAGGTTTTTTTCTTTAAATAATGCCTTGTGGAATACTTTAAAATCATTCACTTTAATATATTCTTTAACAAAAAGAAAAGGTATACACATTTCAAAAGTTTTTACTTCAAATTCAATACATAGGTGACCCAATTATGATAAATAAAAAAGCAAAATATTTACTGGTAATTATAATATTGTATAGTTTCATGAGTATAGTATATCATATGCATTGAGACCTAAAAAAATCTTATCATTGATGGAAATTCAGCCTAAAGAGACATTTATATTTTCAGAAAATTAAAGTGTCCCAACTGTGCAGCATTTTAAATTCATTACTGAATAATGGTCTCTCAAAGATACAGAGTCCTGAAAGCTAAAAACAGAGGAAAAGAGTTTAAAGTTTAAGAAAGATCTTCACACTAAAAACAAGTTCATTTGTTAAATTTAGACCCTGCAAGTGAGTTAGTTTCAAAAAAAAAAAAAAAAGAAATGTATTTCTGACTTTTTTTCCACAATTATGAATTGTAAATACAGCAGATAAAATAAAGAAAATGCTTCAGGTTGAGTCGCAATAACTCTTTTTTCTAAGCTAAACAGGGAGAGGTGATATGATTGGTCTCTGTATACCACAAGAATTAAATTTTTGTTGCCTCAATTGAATACATTATGAAATAGGCTTGTTCCAGAACACATACATTTAAAAAAAAAAAATTTTTTTTTTTGACATATTTTTTTTATTTTCATGGAGCCTTTATTTATATCAGGCAAGCTTATAGAGAGTCAGACTCAGAGCATGAAAAAGACTTAGTGAGTTATTTATTGTGTAGCTGACAGTGTTACAAGAAGTACTGTAAAAACATATTAGAATTGTGTTGTGAGATTTAGATATAGACTTACAATGCCTGCTCATTTGCTTTGCCATTGCCATTGTTATTATTTAAGTTTTTTAAGTTCCACTTTTCTTTTATATTTACAGGATGTGGAAGTCAAATGTCACCTTTTCTATTTAAGTGGACATGTGATCTACAACAGCGCAGTCACTTTGTTATATTCTTGAATAACAATAACCTAAATAATAAATGGAAGGAAATAGAAAGAAAGCACACACAAAAATGCACCACAAAGCCGGTTCTGATAAAATCTAGAAATTCCTGTCTCATTCTGGATTTATAGAGCATTAGTCAAAAATTCCCATATTAAGAATATCATTTTTTTTTTAAATCAGTGTGAAGAAAAAATTTTCTCAGAAGGTTGCAGATCTGGAATTGCTTCTGTTGAAACAGGCAATGGGACAAACATTTTTTCCAAGTAAAAAATCAGTTTGAAACTGGATCAATTTTATACAAAAGTGAAAAAAAAATGACAAATTTGTTTTTCAGGCTAATTTTCAATTCTCACCTTTGCCACAGGAGGTTTATCCTTCTTGGGTTTAGGAGCAACCTCTGGTTTCTCCTTCTCTATCTCAACTGTGTCTTTGCCATTATCTTGGATCTCCTCTTCGTTGTCCTCACTTTCTGAATGTTGTCTTGAGTTTAGCACATGAGCTAAAGGAGTAGCCACTGCACCTTTCTGGTTAATGCTATTATTTGTGCGATGTTTTCTTTGATCTTGAGGTGAGTCTCTTGGCACTGCTGGAAGTCGGTTGTCGAGTTCCTCCTCATCTGACAATTCATCTTCTTTTCTCACTAAAAAATAAATTGTTCATTTTAACCTGAAGTAAATCATTCATCTTCAGTGGTTATTCAAACCTTTTTTCTAGTTTAATAAACTTAACGACATCAAGAGAAAAACAACTTTTAGTAATTGTCAGATGATAAAATAACTACATCAGTAAGAAAAATTTTTTACTTGGGAAAAGTGCAGCTTAGACAGGAGTAGGGTTGTTATTTTTCTTTGGTACAGAGTACTGAGATATTATATGCTTGTTTTCATGGTGGTTTGACACCCTACCAATCATCCCAAAGTAGATGCATGAAATTACAGCAAGTGTCCATCAACTACCACATCAGTTATTTCAATTTAGCTGCAACCTGTAACCCCAAGAGCCAAGTGGAATTTGAGGCTGAAAACTGTAATTTGTCTATTTTATTAAATATTCTTGCTTGTTTGTTTGCCTACACATCAAGTAAAAACAGAAATTTAAAGCATATTATAGATTGTTTGTAAAACGCAGTACAAGTTACATTCTTGAAATAACTTTAAGACTTTTAAGTATAAGTACTGCAAAAATTTATGGAATGGAAAAAAATCTGTAGGTCAATGTTGTCCACTTCAATGAGAAATACCAAAAATACCAGCCGATCGTAATAGTTGAAACAGAATAATCATATTGCTCCTATAAACAATTAGTTTTATTTGAAGTGCAAATCCTTAGAAGTTGCAAGCATCTGCATTAGTACTATCATAATATCATAATCAAAGTGCTTGTTACATTAAAAATCAAACAAAAAACAATTTTAATTTTAGAGTGTGTTTGTATCAATAGAGAGTTGAATCAGCTGGACGCATATTGTTAAAAACACAACCATATCCACTTCTTATACAAAACAAAAACAGAAAGAAGCAAGTATTAAAATCTGAGGTCAAATAAAAGTAAAATAGAATGGATGGTATAAAAAATCATTGGTCTGAAAAACCTAATGAGCAAATTGAAATTTATTATCCTTTCTTACAATGCTTGACAGTTCTGTAACCAGAACAGCTCTTTTCAATATTTAATTTAATAATATAAATTAATATTTGTGGAGAAACAAAAAAAAAGCAAAATTTACCACTGTGTTTTATGATGCGAGCTGAAGAAGTAAATTTTGGAGATTCTTGCTTGGGAAGGGGTGACTGGAGAGGAGTACGACCCATATCATCATCCTCCTCCTCAAGGTGAGCTACAGGGGCAGCATGATGCGTAGCAGGGATGGGGGATGTGTTAGCGTGTCCAGCACGTCCATTGTCAAGCATTGGCTCAATAATATCTAAGCTTTGCTGTTCTCTGTAAGGTCCTCTGTAGTTCACTGAGGATTGAAAAAAAATTGTGAGATGACAATTTCCTCCACCGCTAAGAAACCACAACTTAATAATTATAAAGGCAAAAAATCATTGTTTTACATTTTTTTATAAATATTACGAAAAGCAGAAATATTTAAATTTTGCTAGAAATGGAAATTAGAATTCATGTACAATTTTTTTTTTCAATCATTTATTGAAAAAAACCTTGAAAAAGAAAAATGTATGTAAAGCTAATTATTTGGGTTCATTCTGTTAACAAATTGGGGTTCACAAAACTAAGAAGTAAAAAAATAAAAATGAAAATATATATCATTCTTTCAAGACTTTCACTACCTGAGCAATAAAGCTTATCCCTATAGATAATCAAATTGCAATAAATTTTGTACACTGGAAAGGAAAAAAAAACAATAAACAAGTTTTGTTACTCAAGCATAATCATTCATAAAGGCAAAAGACATTAATTTACTTTTAACCTTACAGTACTTTTGCCAAAACATTAAATCTAAATAAAATGATATTTTATTTTCTTCAGACTTATCCTGGTTCTTTGACAACCTAGACAAATATTCTATATCAACTTGTTTTTGTTTTGTTTTTTGTCTGTTGAAAATTTTAGAAATAATATTGAGAGCAGAACAGATGTTCAAAAGCAGGTAAGATGCATCTTCCTTTCCTGCCTTTGCTTTCATCAGTAAGGCATTGTTAAAACCTTGGCAAAATTCACTTGAAATGTGCAGTGCTTACACAAAATGAGATACTTTTGGTGCTTGAATAACTCTAAACAATTTACAAACACATTTTTATCACAACCTTTAGAAAATGTTGGCTGTTTGGGATACAATTTTTTTGACCATACAGATACTCTTGTGCATTAGATCTATTTTTCTTGGGTGCTTTGATTGAATAACTCATTTCATGCCATATCTGCGACAAAGTAGATCTACCCTTGACCAAGTAAAGATAAAGTCAATCAAAGCGACACAATGGACTCAAAATAATTTTAAAATTTATATTTAATGAGGAAAAAATTTTTTTACAAACAGACATGAATTTTATGATAAAAACATCTAAAAAGAACTTTTTTTGCGTGCACATATGGCTTTAATATATTTATCAAATGTCTAAACTTTTCAAATACTAAGATCTTCTATTTTCTTTTTTCTACAAATAGATTCTAAAAAAGAAAAAAAATATACTTACACTGCTCTTGGCTCCTAGACCTGTTGTTGTTGAGGACAGAGTTGAGTGACATTCTGCTATGTGTCCTCTCAAACTGTTTTGAGGGTCGATCTGCCATGGAAGCATTTAATCGAGTCTGATAAAGAGTCCGGCCTGAGAAACGGTATTTGGACCCAAAACGAGGGAAGCCTGCACGTTTCTTTGCATCTTCAGCTGATCTCAGCCTGAGGACAGTAAATAAATCAGCCTTTTTTTATTGTTATTTCTTATAAGTTAGAGTACTCAGCAAATGTGTATTAAAAAAATAATAAATGCAGAATACCTTGTCACTTGCAAAGTTCAATTCTAAAAATGTTCATTTCTATAATATTATACAAGATATAGAAAGGAGCATTGAAGCTTGTGTTAATTGCAGCTAGTTTTTGGTAGTCAAAATAGTTAAGATGATAGAAGGGAAAAGTATGAAGCTAGCAAAGAAGAAATTATTAAAAAGGTTTGATAAGACTGACGTTATTCTTGCAGAAAGTATTGATAGGTATCAAATGACATTGCTTATAGTTTCTTTGTGTACCACTATATAAGCTAACTTAGCACATCACTGACAGATGAAATTTGTCTTAACCATTCAACACAATTTTTTTCATAGTTTAAAGAGGTTTGGTGGCTATTTGGTCGATGAAAAAAAAAGCTTGAATTCTCACAAAATAACGGGTCCTTGCCTTAAAAAGTAATTAAAACAGTCTAAAAGCTGGTGCTTTAACATCTTATTCCTAGATTATTCAAATACCAAGACTGGACAAACACATCAGTCGAATGCATTATCCACCTGGTTTTTTTTTAATAAATAAAGACAGTTTTCAAGACAATTTTTTATCAATCACCTTTTAAATATTGCTTTAATCTTTTCCCGCAAGATGAGCAACATATCAAAGTGTTATAAAATTTACACCTTGACTAAAATGGATTGTAGACATTATTCCAAACCACCCATTTATTGTTTCTAGACCAGTCCAAATATTAATAAGTAGCAAATCACACATTTTATTCTACTGAAGTAGCCTGAAATTGCATTCTTTGAATGTTGTAGAGATTAAAACTGGAATCAGATTTAATATTATTTATGGCTCAACCTGTAAACATTTAAAGGAAAGAGATAAAAAACTTAAAACTCTAAGAAATAATTATATGTTGCCTGTGACTTATTCATATTACTATTGGTCTCAAGACATATTACTATTGGTCTCAAGACATTTCTTTTCTTCGTTTCTTTGAGCCACATCGCTTGCAAATCAAATGGAGATTATTGTTGGAAATGAAAAAATTCAATGCAAATATAGATTCTAAATGTATGATGGAACTGTCCTGAAAATATGTATTAATTCACAAACATTATCTTTAGTGTTCATACTCCATTTACCTGAGAAATGAATGATGTTCCACAGCTATTTTCCACAATCGTTTAGCCATTTTGTTGCTAGGCAGGCGAAAAGCAATCCAGGATTCAAATGTCTCAAACTGGAATACAATTTTTAAAAAACTTTATCTTAATAAGATAAGATTTTTTTCTTTCTTTGTTTTGCTTTGTATTAACAATTGTTCTTACGAACTCAATCAAGACACAGCGCAGCAATCAATATGATGCAATGTGCAAGTGTACAAGACACATGGCTTTTATCAATACTGTAAACTTTCTTTACATTTTTTGGTATAATTTTTTAAGGTAAAATCTCCTTCTGTCTGTTTTTGCCTCCTTTTCACCACAGAAATTAGTTAACCAGGTTTTCTCAACAACTTTTAACACACTAACGATAATCATCATTCTATTGTATTTTCCTCACATCAAGGTACTTTCATTAAGTGTTGTGATGGCAAGGATGCTTTATGTTTTCAGCGATGCTTAAATTACTTCTATAAACTAGAGAAATACACTCAGTGAAATTTTAACATGCTATTTTTTGTTTCAAAAACCTTCTTTCTTTTCATTATTTGATATTTGTAAGGCCTATAAATACACACTGGCAACAAATTTATTGAATTTTCGTATCTTATCTGTTCATGTTAAAAAATATACATGATTTATCATATTGTGTAAAGAAATGAAAAGAGATATAGGTGTTAAAAAAAAAAATACAAGGCCTGCAATTCTGATAATCCAGCCAAATTGTAAGGCTGCTGATTAAAAAAAAAATTAAGTTATTCAAACTGTGAAACAAATAAAAAAAAATATTTTGAAAAACAGGTAATTACATCTAACTGTGTTCTCCACAATAACAGGAAACATGGTTCTTTCTATTGAAGTAAATTACATATATACATATAATTTTTGGTTAACAATATTTTTAATAGTGTTGCAAGCCTAATTTTAAAAAAATTTTGGCAACTTTCAATATTTCAGGGATACAAATTATCAATAAAGAGCACATATAATGACCTTTTTCTTAAAGTAGACCTTGTTGATATAAGCTCCAATAGTTTCTAAATTGAGAATTTTAGAATGAATTAAAAAATGCCATATTGAGCAGAAATGGATATCTATTAATACTCAAGATGGCACAATATGGAAGGGTGGAAAAAAAAAAGGATTGTTTGGGCATCCTAGATTCATATCACCAGCTATCTATTTTTTGTGCCTTTTACATCTAGATTTGCATAAGATGAGGAGTTGTACTTGTTTGCATTTTGATCTAGTGATTACGAAAATCAAAAGTCAATGCAAAGTGATTATAGCTTCAAAGGCTCATACTTCACCAAGTGGAAAGATAAAAACAAAAGAGACGTTTCCAGGAACATAACAATTAATTTTTATGGAACACAAAGAGGACAGGTAGAAAAAATTTCAAATTTAAAACATATAAGGAATCAATGTAATGACAGATACCAGAGGCTCTTTAGCAAATGACCCAGTCATGACATAAATCAAGGGTTACATTTTATGCCCTATTTGTGCAGAGTTGAGAATGGCCTCCTCAAATTTGTTGGGAAAGAGACTCTTGTCAAAAAATCAGTTAGTCTATAGGTAATGTTGTAGGGTTTGACACCACTTTCAAGCTCATTTATGGCATTGTTAAGGCCAGCCACAAAAACATCAATTGTTGCTCACTTGTTAGTCTCTAGATGGGCTTGATGAGTAGCTCCACTATTGATTTTAGATCCTTAAGGGCTTGAATTTTTCGCCCTTTGAAAAGGTGTAAAGGACTCAATCTGTGTGGTTTCCATTTTGTGGTGTATGAAATGCCTCATGACAAAGTCACTAAAGTGTTGTGCAAATCCACGTTACCACTCATTATAATGTGTGTGGGGCTGCTCCATCCTGCAAAAACTATTGTTGCCCTCTTGCATGGAAACCAGGATACCTAAATAGACATCTCCAGAAGTGGTGGAGCACTTTCATTTCACAATTATCGGTCACTGTTAGGACAGCGCATTCTCGAATCATTTTTTCTATGCAACATAGAAAGATAATGATTTGTAAACACTAAGTTTACAGTTCAAAATAGGCTTTCCACCAAATATAATAGTTTCACACCTTGAATCTTTGCAATTGTTCTCTGGAATGTCTGGCTTGAGTGACTTGTTGGTTCATATATTTGACAATACAAAAAGCATTCTCTATGTCAATCCAGTTCATGGCTCTAAGAGAAAGCTACATAACAATAGCAGCTTTCATGTACAAAATAACACCCACCTGGAAACGTGAAGATGTTTCCTTTCAATGCTGGTGTCAATGCATGCAAAACATCAAAAGTGACTGAATATTTAAAGTGAACGGAAGTTTATGTCAGACCAAACAGTTCTTGTTCTCTGTATAGCTCAAAAGCTTATTTACCTCAGCAGGGCGAATCCTCAACAAGAATTTATTGCGCCTGTATGAAATTTTCAATATCTTGGGCCAAACAAATCTGTTAATCCTGAGATTGTCTCTGTAGACTGAAATTCCAGTGGCACCAACACCCAGCAGAATATCCACATAGTCTGAATCCTGAGAAAGCATAATAAAAAATAAAGCAAAAACATGTTTTTTGGAAAGACAATCACACATCTCATTCCCACAGACTCAAAAGATAAAAACCATAACTGTGGGTTTTTCCCCTCGATGTATGTGTGTATATGAATAATAAATTTATTTTGAAAAGTATTATTCCATGAAGCAATTTATTACTAATATAAAATTTTAACAAAAGAAATAAAATTATTTTTACTAAGTATTTTTTTTTTTTAATCTGAAATGGAAATTAAAATAGAAATTAAAATAGAAATGACTAAACTATTATATCTATCAAGTGTCAAGTGGTACAAAGTAACATTGAAAAATTATGTTACCAGCAGAAATCAAGCAATCTCCTTAAAAATCAATACAAAAATTTGTAGCTAGTGTAGACACTAAAAAAATACATCACTAATTTACTATACGTACAAAGTTCTAATGATAAATATAGTCAACTTTAACGGGTCGGTAGTTTCACATATGATATTTTGACTGAGTCTGATTTACCATTGCCCCATTTCTTAATATGCAACTAGGCTGTTGCACAGTACAAATTAACACTTACCTTTGCTCTGTGAAGGTCTATGCCATAGAGAGCAATCTTTTTACTGTATTCTAAATAGTGCAACTCAGCTTGTTCGGGAGTTTGACCCCTAATAAAACGAAAACAAAACAACAACAAAAAAATTGAACATTCATTTATTATTACATCTTCATTTATCTTTGATGTGTATATTTAAATTGAAAAAGGCCAATTTACTTGACTCTATTATTTAACTGTGAAGAACAAAAAAATTTCATTAAAAATAAAAAAAAACTTTAAGACAAAAGGCATTTAAGGAACAAAACCTTTAGATGAAATTTATAAACCTAAATTAAAAGATTCTACAACAAAGTTGCGAAATAGAAAGTTGTCATGAAGACTGCAAAATTTTGTGTGCATTGTGATTACTTGTGTTGCTTATGTAGAGCAGCAATCTTGTAGAGCATCTCTTCTGTTTGCTCTGGAGCAAATGGCATGTCCTGGATGTAGCCAATACCAGTACCATGGTCTATTGGTTCATAATCTCCTATGTCAGCCTGCACAGCAAATGACCCAAGCATTACATGCGTGGCTTGAGAACATGGCAGTCTGGAAAATGATAAAAGAATTATGACTATAAGCTGAAAAGTTTCATTTGTAAATGAGTATCCACCGTGCGATAATGCCTATTTTTCCCTCATTGAAAAAAAAAAATTGAAAAGAAAGTTTTAAAACTAACAAAAGTCCCAGCATCTTCTCTTAAAATCAAAAGCAGG
>BLXT01003724.1:97299-107686 GCA_019648995.1 Plakobranchus ocellatus
ACTACTACTACTACTACTACTACTACTACTACTACTACTACTACTACTACTACTTTTACTACTACTACTTTTACTACTACTACTCCTACTACTACTACTACTGCTGCTACAACTACTACTACCACTACTACGACGACGACGACTACTACTACTACTACTACTACTACTACTACTACTACTACTACTACTACTACTACTACTACTACTACTACTGCTGCTGCTACTACTACTACTACTACTACCACTACTACTACTACTATTACTACTGCTACTACTACAACTACTACTATAACTACTACTTCCACCACGACCACTATTACAACTACTACTACCACCACCACTATTACAACTTCTACTATTATTACAAACAATTTCTTCTACTACTACTACTACTACTACTACTACTACTACTACTACTACTACTACTACTACTACTACTACTACTACTACTACTGTGCTGCTAATGCCACTACTCTCACAGCCGCTATTATCGTACTGCTGATGTCACAATTACTTCCTCTCTCCTCCTCTTCTTCCTCCTCCTCCTCCTCCTTTTCCTCCTCCTCTTCTTCTTCTTCTTCTTCTTCTTCTTCTTCTTCTTCTTCTTCTTCTTCTTCTTCTTCTTCTTCTTCTTCTTCTTTGCCTTCTTCTTTCCAATTGTTTTTTAAATTAATGTATGATTGTGTGGGACTATAGTTCATATACTTTCACAATTTTTTAATATATTTTTTCTTCTCCGCCACACGAACACACACGCAATATTTTGCCAGTGTGGCGAGAACATAATTATGTTATCTCAAATTCCAGCGTGGTCTCAGAGAGTGTAGCTGTCTCCCTTGCTTAGACATTATACTCCTCTCAGAGATTTAATGGAAAAAAGGCTTTCAAGCCCTTCGTAAAAATCCCGTAACAGATATTTAATCCCTATTTTTATTCGGGATATAATTGTAATCTCTAACGATCAATTCAATCTGAATCTTAGTTTCATCTTAGCTCTCTTTCTTCTCTCCAATAGTTTCAGGATAAAGAATAGGTTATTACCAAGTCGTGCCATAGCAACACTATTCAGATTTAGATTATTGAACTTCGGATCAAGCTATTTGTGTCTGGTTTTAATGATTACCTTCGTATTTATCAGCTGAGATGAAGACAAAGAGAGAACAATAAAACAAAGAGTTCCTTGTCGCATTGCGTTCCATCTTTCTCTCTCTCTCTCTCTCTCTCTCTCTCTCTCTCTCTCTTTCTCTATCTCTATCTCTTTCCCTCTTTCTCTCTCTCTTTCTTTTTCTCTCTCTTTTATCTTCTTTTCTCTTTTGCTCTTTCTCTCTCTCCTCTCTCTCTCTGTCTCCGTCTTTCTAGCTCACTCTCTCTCCCCTTTCTTTCTCTCTTGCTATCCTTCTTTCCTCTTCCTTCCTCTCTGTCTCTCTGAATCGACCTCTAAATATATATCTATATCTGTTATTCATATATAAGTTAACTTTCGTGAACCATATTTGTAATTCATCTTACCCCTTGCATGAAACAAAAAGACGAAAAACTTGGAAAAAGAACAAATTAAACGAACCCTTAAGTTATTTTTAAATCCTACAAATTGATGCAAATGTCACTGCGGATGATAATGAAATCAACCATACTCCAGGAATTATGCCCGAGTGGTTTTTAAACCACTCTAGATTTATTGTCTTAAATATATTTGTTTTGCCAAAGCGACTAAAGGCTGCTGTATAAAGTATCGGTCTGAATGAAAAATGCATTGTATCATTATTATGTAGCCCACCTATGAACTGGTTTCAGTTTAAACACGCATCACAAACCAGGTCAAAATTCATTTTAAAAATTCTGGTCAAAAGAACATGTATCAGACAAACCAAAAAAGAATATAATAGATATAATTCCAGCATTAGTTTTCCCAAGACCGTATTATACATTTTACCCACTATAGTGGAAAATCACGACTTGTAGCATTTGTTTCAACTGTTTGATGCTTAATTCTTTATCCCTATTGACATTATATAGTAATAATCCTTTATGACTTAGTTTGTGTGATAAACTGGATTCAAGTTTTTTGGCCCGCCTCGAGTCGCGCACTGATGGCGGTTTCGAATTCACAACAGAAAGGTTTTTAAATAACTCCGAGCGAGTCTGTTTACCACTGAACCACCTACATCCCATTAAGATTTACCATAAAATATGCAAAAACTCCGAGACCAGAAGTCAAGGAGTGCGATGTTGGTGGTGCAGCACCTAGCCAAAGCGCCTCGACTTTTGCCGAAGCATTCGGTTGCAAACTGAATTCCACCACCGCATCTCGGTAAGATGAAGACAAAAAGCCTCAGATTACCGAGCTGCAAAGGTAAACAAATACGCAAGCAAGATGTTCAGACAAATCTATGTTATAAATATGAGAGTTCATTGTTCAAACCATTCAGCTCTCTTTTAGTGAGGTATTAAATAATGTATGATTTGGGTGCAAAGTCTATTTTGGGTGTTTTAGTAGCCATTTTATAGTTTTAATCCCTCCTTTTCTTACCTTGAACTAACACCATAGGCTCGTCACAAGTCGCGCGAAGATCTTTCCTGGAAAATGTTTTTATTTTTTTCAATTAATTCATTCATGATTCATACAAGATTGAGTTGGTTGAACGAAGTGAATAGTAAGTGAACAACTTTTCAAAAGGACATTAATTTATCATATAAAAAACACTAAAGAAGCAATTAAGTAATTATGCACATATTTGGTTTCATAATCATAACGATCAAAAAGGAAAAGATCAAAGGCCTTTATTTTGACTTTTTGGTTTTACTCCGGATATAATATTGCCACCATCCATCCTCTTCTTCTTATATATTTCCTTGTCCCTTCCCGCCTGCCAGTTCTGTGACAAATAATATCGATGAGAATCGAGCATCATTTCACTCTCCATCCTGACGCCCCTTCCCCACCCTTTTTGCTCATTTAACCTCTTCCCTCCTCATCTTTTTCATATCCTTTCCCTTTGCGGTACAAAAACTGACCCATCCTACCATCACATATCTGTGCATGTCCAAGGATTGATGTTTAAATCACTTTAAATTATTATGAAACTACGTTAATGTAAAATAGTGAAGATTTCTTATAAGATTCACTTTAATTTCTTTTTAATCGTCAATTATCTTTATCACATAACCCACCTTGAGTAAGGATTCACTAAAATCACTGCCTGGGGAGAAGTCTGTGACGTGACGGACACCACACGATCAAAGCTCTGTCCCCGAAGAGCCTCGCCATTCCATTCTAAGATTTCATTACCTAAACCAAGGGAGATAAGGGCTATTCCATTGTAAAAACTGAGAGAGTTTTCTTATTTTACTTCTGGCAGACAATGTTACGGTCAAGCGCATCATTACGTCGTATTTCAACCATAATTATTTATTTATTCATTTTTTTACCAAACCTAATGGATGGCCCCTGTCTTTTTTTGTGTATTAAGTTTTTGTGGTTTTTTTTACTGTTCGAACTGTTGATTTTTACGATGCTATAATTTTTGGCCCTCTACCCTACTAATAAACCTCAGACTTTAAAAATAATAATTCTCAATACTTTTACTTAATTAAACTATGACTATTGACACTTTCAAAAAGTTTTTTTCAATCGAAATTTAAAAAAAAAACAGAAAACAATATTGATGTTATATGAAATGTTCAATATTGCAATATACATTAGTTTCAACAACTCTTCTGAAAAGAGCAAGAAAATTTTTTAAAATTTTCCTTTATGTTCAATCTTGATGGTTTGGTACAAATCCTACGCCTGAGTCTAAAAATGCTTTCATTTGATTCTTTATCATCAATCATGTCGAAATTGGTTTATTCCTAACCAGCGAACAAAATAAAAATGAACTCGCATGTTATTTCTTACCCTCGGAAACTTTATTCCTCATCTCAGAGGCGACATGGGTGATCAATGCGCGACAGACAAACAACTTGTCTTGAACGCCTCCAGCAATTCGAAGCCCATAAAGTGGTTCTGTGGGGACAAACGAAAACAGATGTCTCAGTAATATCGTTAAAACCTACTAAATGTCCTACACAGGAATAAAATCATATGAAATGAAAAAAAGGTCGACTAAGAATGCTGTGTGCAGTACGTTTGACAATTATGAGCAGAATAATATTATATTGTTACTCGGCCTTGTGAAAAGAAAATAAGCACGAGTGTGAAGACTATGTTTCTTTTCATTTTTGTTTAGGTTTAGAGAATCTGATGAAGAAATTGATAATGTTGGCGTTTTCCGGAGAGTTGATCAATTACAAAAAAAAAAACAAAAAAAAAAAACCTATGTTAGTTTTAAAAAAATAATGCAACTCAATGACTGGATTAATTAAAGAACAGAGAAAATTCTGAGCAGAATGCTACTTTTGTATTCAAACAAAACAAATGAAAAGTCTGTTATGGATCCAAAGGAAAGTTCAGTAATAAAAAGGATTAAGTTGTAAAACAGCGATAGGTATTATGAGGTCACTAAAACATTTTTTCTTTCATTGTACAAAATAAAAGTAAGACATTTAAATGTTGTCTGATTTGAATGTTCATTTTTCGAGTAATTTTTCTCCTCACACAGTTTTTCTTGTTGCTTTATTGGGTTTTTTTTTTTGTTTTTTTTTTTTTAATTACTCTTCCTTTAAAGCCAGGCTTTAAATAGATTCGTTTCAAAGATTTGAATCCCAGCGATTATGTTCATTTAGACAAATTGAATTCAAGTATTGGACACAATTAGAGAAATTGGTTTGTAAACACAGCAGAATCAATCACCACTATTGTCTTTACCCCATCAGTCATTGTTATGTAATACTATGCTGCACTTAATTTTTGTCGCCAGCATCTTTCTTTTTGCGTTTGTTCTTTGTTTTTCAAAATACTTGACAATTACTCCTTTATTCTTTGTAAAACATAACATTGCATCACATATAAAATTTTAAATATGTAATTTTATCACACTTGAGAGCATCTAGGAAAACTTTTATAGACATACAGAATGGTGTATAAGCTTAATAGATATTTCGATCAGAGAAAAAGAGAAAGTTTCAAATATTTTTTGTTAGATGTTAGCTACCTTAAAATCCTATAATGTCTCTTTTTCAAAAAATGCGTTTTGTCAGGATGGCTTACGATTTAAGAATAATACCCTTCCTATGTTCCAACATTTTTACAGATTATTGCTAGATTTAAGAACGATACTCTACAAAAGTTTCACGGTCTGAAGAGATTCCTGCTAGGTTTTAGATCGTTACTTTTCCAAGTTCTAAGGTCTAGAGTGATTACTGCTAAGGATGGAATTCTTCCAATAATCTAGCTTTAAAAGAATGCCTAGTTTGAAGTTCCCTAAAGAGCAAATACCCAAATTTTATATATAAATATAATTTTTTTTTTTTTTTACGCAGATTCTTCATTATAAGAAAGAATGGAATGTTGAGAGGAGAACTAAAACTGAGATAGCCTTGCCTATAGTTATGTACGCTCAGAAGCAGCAATTTCATAAACAAAGAAGACGATAAACTTAACACGTTTTCATCAGAGCTAAATATTTTTAAACGACAAGTGTATCGTGTCATTATTCAGCGAAAACATCCATATCATCAAATGATGTAGCAGACCCATCAAATCGTTTGGATGAAATTTAATCATAAGGCATTAGCAAAAAAGGAGAGTAAAAAAGTAAAGAATTTTTACAACTGCGCCTTTAGATGTTATGTTATTGTGTTTTTAGTACTTATTAACCTTGATTCATATCCGCTGCTATCGTAAACTGACGTCTCGTTCGTTCAGTTCTAAGATTTTAATTGGACATTGTTCATAACGCTTTTATTAATAATAATAATAATAATAATAATAATAATAATAATAATAATAATAATAATAATAATAATAATAATGATAATAATAAAAATAATAATAATAATAATTTTGGTTTTTTTTTAGATGAAAAATTGTATATTGTTGTTGTTGAGAGTTATCATATTTGCAAAAAGTCAGAAAGTTCCTTTGACTATGACAAATTTAAATTGTATCCATATTTGGAAAGAAGTAAGCACAATTGCAGATTCTCTTATATCTCATAAGAACCAACAATTTGAATTTTGTCCATTACTTTTATGTTATAAAGTAGCTCAAAGATTTAAATCGACGATCCAGACAGAAGTGACACTGAGTCTTCCATGAAATAAAAATATTCTGCAACTTGAGCACTTTCAATGTCTAAAATAATACATAGCAAACATTCTTTTATCCTTTTTAAGAAAGCCAAGATACGTTATACTTATCCCTCGCTCTTTAGATGCAATAATATAAATCGCAATGCACGTCAAAGTGATTTTTTTTTTTCAGTTCTTAAGTGATATCAAAGCATGCACGATGCACTTTGGTGTGAAAAAGTAAAAATCAAGGTATAAACTCTTTGTAATTTGGCGCTATATATTACCGATGGGACTTTGGTGTGAAGCGGCAAAAAAAAGTATGGTTCCACTGTTTGAGGCAATATTAAATCGCGATGAAATTTGAGTCTGAAGATGCAATAATCTTGGCATGGGCACATTGATTTTAGGCGATATTAAATAACAATGCAATTCGAATTGTGGAAGATCAAAAATCAAAGACAGGACGTCGTTCTTTTCGGTGATATTAAAGAGAAAATTCAGTTAGGTGTGAAAGGGGAAAAATTATCACATTCCTTCGCCGCTTCGGACGATATTGGATATCGAGTGGAAAAGGATGTAACTTATAAGCATAACAGTCAAGTGTAGTTTATCTAACGTTAATCCTGTGAAACATAATTATTAATACACGATCATACGCTAGAGATTGCTGATTGAAAGTAAAAGAGAAATAAGTGCAGAAGGAAGCTAAGAAGAAGCTTTGGAATAAGAAGGCAGAGAAGGATAAAATGGATGCCCTTATTATTTATACAATTTGTAAATGGCTGAGACGTTTTTGAGGGTTGAATTTGAAGAAACCAATAGATTCCACATTAGTTTATCAGAGCAGCCTGATAAAGTATATTTTCGGTATGCTATAGAAGTCAGTTTTTTTTACCCTAGATATTGTTTTACGGGCTGTAGTTGATAGATAGCGATCTTTAAGTCATTTATAATTAATTTCAATATCACTTAATGAGAAAATACAAAAAAAAAATGATCATGCGCTGATAAATAATTTTATTTGAAGAATTTCATGACGCTTTTTCAACATCTTTTTACAAATTTGTCATCAAAATGTCCCAAGTTGGCTAAAAAGTCAAGCTATGTATGTAAGGGAACGGCCATTTTTAGTCAGGTCAAAAGTGACTTAATGCAATTTCATCACTTTGAAAAGTTGCTCGATATCATCTGTCACCCTTAAACTCTACTTAAACACTCTACTTGAAAGCTGCGTTAATAGTGCAGTTGACTAAAACCTGAATGGCTAGGGAAACTTTCATTTCACAGTCTTTATTCTGCAGTTATAGCACTACCGGTAAGTTAACAGAAGAAGAATACAGCCAATATAGTAGATTACCTAAACCTACTGCATTTTAGACCTAAGCTTAGAAAAGCATTCACTAAGCTTCGTAAATTTTTCAAGAAACGTTGTTTTTCTACACTCACTATTTAAAATGCTTAAAATTGTATAATTTTTTTTATTTCATAACCCTCGAGTGGTTTGCAGCTATGGGTAAATAATTAAATTTATAGACTTGGGGAAATGCAATGATCACGGTGGCTTCATATTATTTTATGAAAAGATTGAGATTAAGAATTTGATATTGACACTTCCTCTTTTCCCACAATGTGTTGAAAACACCATTCGTCATTTGCGATAAAAAAAAATGTTTATCAAAGGAACTATTATTATAATGTATTTACTAATGCTATGATGATGTTTTAGTCTTGATAATCACTGTAATCCTATGCCTGGGAGAGTAGTAATTGGTCAAAGCTTTCGTTAAGTTTCATTTTTTTTTTATTCCATTAATTCAAAGGAACATTTTTTTTTCTTTTTAAATAAAATGTTATTCTTCCTCCATTCTTCCCTGAGAAAGGCAGAGAACAGGAAAAAAATAGGCCTCTTAATAAGTCGTCAGAGGTGTCCTCAAAGGACAGCTGGTCCACGGCAGTAATAAATGAAAACTCTGCGAGTAAAAGTTCCATAAAAAATAAATATAATTTTGAAACTTTTTAGTGTTTGAAGAGATCCTTTGCGAAGAGCAAAATTTGTGTAAGTGTAAAGTAGGAGACTGATTTAAGGAATGCTTTTTTTTTTGACAGGTGATCCTTGTCAGCACGGAGTTGTAATAACTGTAAAGGATTTTATACGAAATAAAAAGCAGACTGACTTTCCTTGTAGTGGTCTCATTCCCACAATAATTCACTTCCTATTTTTTAGCCCTTAATTAGCAACATCATTCCAGTTGGTTTTAAAATACTTCGGGATATTTTGAATGTTCTAAGCTTATTGAACTAGGAAAGAAAACAAACGCCAACAAGGAAATAAAAAAGAGTAGGAAAACTTGGGGGCTCTCTGTTGTTATAACATTGTTCCATGGCGAAAAGAGAGAGAGAGAGAGAGAGAGAGAGAGAGAGAGAGAGAGAGAGAGAGAGAGAGAGAGAGGGAAGGAGGGAGAAACTCCACAAAGGTTGACCTTGATTTCTGTAACAAAAATTAAGGCATTCATGTTCCCCTCTACGTATGCACTTTGTCTCTCATAGAGATTAAGGTTTTCATAGAAACCTATTCGTACAACAAGTTTGCATGTCTTGAAATCCAATATTTTCAACGAAAGTTTGTTACTGATCTCAACTAATCCCTTTTTACATCAATGTTGCATGTAAAGAAACTATGACAATTACGAATCATAAACTGTGATTAAACTTCACGACATCATACACGAAAAGGTAATTCAACAAAACTCTCATTCAGACAATATACGGCTTACAGACCTTTGTGATGAATCGGCACTGTCAAAAGGTATGCATCGTGAAAACCGGCTCTTGACCACTTCTGTAGTGAAGCCTCTCCTGGTGAGACTCTACCCTGAGCTTTTGACTGGATTGCAGTGGGGCAGAAATTATTTTAATATTTGATGATTAATAACAATTCAAGTTCATGTTGGGTGAGGCACAATGAAAAATTTGAACTTTGCCAAAATCGAAAGAAGAGAGCAATGCAAGGAGCACAAATGCCACAAGGAGTGAAAAAAAAAAAAAATTAATGTTTAAGGTATTTTTAGGCGTAAGGAGAGACAAGATTTAGCAGGGAAAAAAAACGTGTGCTGACATTTATGAATGGATGGACGGACAGATCAATACATAAATTGAGAGGTAAACAGATAGATACATAAAACCATAGATAGATAGATAGATAGATAGATAGATAGATAGATAGATAGATAGATAGATAGATAGATAGATAGATACTGGATGTATAGATGTATAGTAAATAAGTGGCTGGATATTTAGATATATTGTTTTATCGATGAAAGTATAGACATGCAGACACACAAAGTATGCGTTAAAAATATTCATGGAAACGCAGGATTCATGGAGAAATTTTACCAAAAATAAAAAAATTTAAAACTTTATATTGAATTTGATTGCTCAGGATTAGATTTTTGAAAAAAGCAGATGACGGAAGACAGAAATATAGATATATAGAACCCAATGATAAGGAAAAGGACAAAACAGGAGGACTAAACAGGGACGAAACATGCATAAAGACTGGCAAATAAAAAAAAGGCTGGGTGTTCAAGGTAAACAGAAAGATTTGTTGAATGAGCAATATTAAAGTGGGTATCAATATTTACACACATACAAATAGGTAAAAGAGGTAAATAGAGAACAAAAGTATGGATCATAGCTACTGTATGAAAAAATATAATACACACAAAGATAAAGAGGGCGCAGAGGGATAGGGCAAAGAAGCATAGACTGATTAAGATGGAGGAAAAGGAACAGAGAGCGAGAGAGAGAAAGATAAATGAGAGACAGATAGAGAGGGGGTGGGTGGACGTAAGGAGACATAATTTCATTCAAGTACTTAAAATTAGATCTATATCTAGATGAACTGGCCCCAGGTGAAAAGATTTATTACTTTCTTGTAAACTACAATAATGCTAATGAACCATATTTCATACAAGATAAATAGAAACATTCATTTAATGAGCATTATTAAAGGGGTTACGAAATATTTACAAACAAGCAAATAGAGAAAAACAGTAAAGAGTTTAAAAAAAAAAAAAAAGAAAAAACGCATGAACGACAACTAGCTAATGAAATAATAAATACACACACACACACACAGATAGAGAGAGCACAGAGAGGTGTAAGTCAAGAAAACAGATTGAGAGCAAGAGAAAGGACATGGAAGGAGAGAAAA
>BLXT01003724.1:113144-125090 GCA_019648995.1 Plakobranchus ocellatus
TGGGCAGTTGAGAGAAATGTTATTAATCCCACCTAAGAGAAGCAGGTGAGCGTGGGAGAGACGGGGAGGCTGTGCCCCTGTCTGACATGCTGCTGTCGCGAAACGATGAAAAAGTGCTGGTGGATGTTGATGTCGTATCGCAAGTTTCCAGGCGACCTTCACTGATTGGGCTCGTCTTTCTTGCACCTGAAAGTTCAATGGGATAAAAAACCAAATGATATTATTTTACTGACTAAAAACTATTCGTACATATCTGGATCTATGTGGCTCTCTTTCAATGCACCTTCCTGGGTGCGCTGTCTGGAAAAAAAACATTGACGAACATGGCCCTACACCCAAACGTGTTCTCATTTATTTAATTTTATAGGCTGTTGTTGTTACCAAACCCTATTTCCAGTAATTCTCTGTCTATCTTTATTGTGTTTGCCTTTAATTGCTGAAGTTTAGCTCCTTCAGTACCGATTCATTGGACTTTTTCCGTCGATGATATCATCATGATTCTGCGGTCAAACCACATCTCTACTGCTTTCAATTTACCCTCTGCTTCCATTGTTTATTGTTCAACATGTGACAGTATCATGTAGCAATACTAACCATGCATGAATATCTTCATTACCCTTAGTTTGGTGTCCATACTCATTCTTCTGTTTGACACTATGGATTCATTTTGGAATGTATCTTTGGCCGCTCTCTAGCTATTCTTTTTCTTGTCTCACTTTTGTGCATCTGCTAGCTGATTTTAGCAGGGATCTTCAACACACAGTTCCCGAAAAAAAAACAAGTTACACTGGTACTTTTGAAGTCATACTAATAGATTTAAACAGATATTATAGTAACATTGCGCCGCAATAATATAAAATATTGTATCTACCATTTTGACATCTAGTTTGACAGAGAGTAAGCTGTGCTTGATTGTTTTGCCGTGGATGTAAAATGTACACACAGAGATGTACATCTATAATAATAGATAGACGGTTATAGAGAATGCGTTTTGGACTGAAAATGTTTTCATGTAAGTCTTCTACAACGAATTATAACTGTAGTAATGCTTTACATTTACTAAAACGAGCGTTTAGAGATGATATTTGACATATTCAATGTTAGTGTTATTGGGTTTTTTCCCAGTAATATCTGTTTCACAGAGAAGGAGTGTAAAGAGAAACCTTTTCCTGTCATTCTAAAGTTTTTTAAAGATACAAAAGCTCAGGCAAAGTAGCGGGTAAAAGTACATTTATGCAGACAAAAAGAACCCATTTAGAAAGTAAATCCAACGTAAAGGTAACAAAGAAAAAAATTGAAAATACATCATTCTGAAGAAAATTCAATCCATTCGAAGCATGTCTAAGATCTCCGATTTAAAGAAGAATTTTTTTTTCAAGATGCCCAAAATACAAACGAACCTAATTTAAAACAAGTCGCTAGAGTTAAACAGAAGTCAATACGCGAAGATTCAGTAGATTTTTCAGTGAGTCAATTCAGATCCAATCAGGAGCTTATTAGAGGTTGTAATGCCGGAATCTTCACTAATCTCTTCAAGAGGGGTAAAAAGGTCAAACAAGAGAAGGAATGAGGCAAAATATCGTATTCCAGTTAGTGGCTAAACGACTCCTTATGGTCGAACTGACAGTTTGTGATGAAAGTAGGATGGAAAAGACAAAGGCACATTAAAGAGTAATTGACATGAACCCGAGTAGCATCTTTTGATATACATTAAAAACATCGCCAGTAGAAATAGGCACTAGAAGATTCTTTAAAGTATGTGCTAGGAAGGAACCTTCTCAGCGAACATTTTATCAAATGCTAAGAGGAAAACCAAAGTTCTAACAGTGAAAATAGCCAAAAATAGCTCTATATTAATTTTGAATAGGAGAATGAGAATGGTTGCTCACATAGCAATTGGTTTTCTCCAACCACAGGAGGCTTTCTTGACGCTTTGGAGAAAACTTTCCAGCTAAATTTGCTCGAGTATTTAGACAAAAGTGCTGTTAGAAAACATCATGCGCGTTGTGTAGCACGGGCCCTTTACAATCTCAAACATTCAGGGCCGAGCGGCTTGCCTAATTCAGGGTGATTTTTTTTTTCCTTTTACTCTTTTTAACACTCTAGTCTGTCATCTTCCTCTCCGATGAGTATCTAACGATTCCTACTCGCGAGTGGAAAAAGAATTGTGAGTGTGTAAATTGTATTATTGTTAATGAGTGTGTAAAACAATGGGTGCGAAGAGGAGCAGCTCAAATGAGGGGACGTGGGAATAGCAGCGAGCGCATCAACAAATAAAGCACAAGAGGGATTGATCGATTCAAAGCGTGACAAATCTATTCTAAAGCGGTGAATAACGAGAGGGGGGGAAAAATCGGATTAAAAAAAAAATACTGTGTTGATCGGGTTGCAGTATAAACAATTTGCCCAACTGAAGAGAGAGAGAGAGAGAGACAGAAACAGCGAAAAACAACTGAGGTAGAAAAATTATAACGACAATCTGAGAGGGCGAAAAAAAAAAAAAGAGTGAAAGAAACCGAGATATCTGCAGAGTAAAACAACTGAGGTAGATAAATTATAACGATAAATAGAGAGGTCGAGAGAGAGAGAAAGGCAGACAGGTAAACAGATAGAGAGAAAGACAAGACGGAGACAATGATATTCAACATGATAAAGAGAGAGAGAAAGACAACGGGAGATTTATAAATGATAGGAGAATCTGGACAATAGTGTGAAAACCAGCAAACGGCGATATAATATACAAATGGGCACACAGATAGAGAAACTGAGATAGAGAGAGCCGAAGATAATCGCAAAGGGAAAGAGAAATGGAGACATAGTGAGAAGATACGGGAGTTAGATGGGTGGAAAAGGGGTGGGGGCTGGATCTTACAGAATTAGGTAAGATGTCCAGAGAAAATATAAAAGAAGAAAGAAGGATAGAGAATGATGATGAATAATGAAAGAAACTTTTTTGTGTTTTTTTTTTATCCACGCCCTTTTTTTCTCTAATCAATATTAAACCCCTATATAAATAATGTAAATAACTATAACTTAGATTTGTAACTATTTTTCTTCACAGATTTTAATGGTGTCAATTTCGGGACCTTTATGCAAGGAGAAAACCCCCATTTAAAAATGTAATTTTTTTTTTATTGAATGTTAAACTTTAAAAGAGAATCTTTTTGAAAGCCATATGTTCATTATTATTTTTATTTGGCGAACGGGCTTACCTCTTAATAAGAAACTAAAAAAAAAAAACTTCGCGTTATTTTCATGCATTGTGAACATCTGTGTTTCACCTAAAATGAAAATGCTTCTTTATGACTCACACGATTTGTCCTTCAAATCATTTAGATTTTCTCAAAAGCACACAAATAAACTAACCCTCGTAACTTCGTCAGGTTTTGTTCAATGAAATCATGATTAAATTATGGTATTTTCCCCTTCTTTGGGTGCCTTGTCCACTTAAACCTATTCTTAATCAATCTTATAAAGTAGTTATTGCTACACATACCTATTGTCCATGACTTTCAATAAAATCTATTCTATCTATCCCTATGCAAAGCTATTCTGTCTATATCTACTGCCTTTGCCTTCAATCTTTCCAGTGTTCTAAGTGTTCTAAACTTTTGTGTCGGAAAACATGTCCTAAAAACTGTAGTTGCCCTCGTCTTATGGTTTTAATTAGTGATCGCTCAAGATTAGCCTCTTTCAGTACCAATTCATTGGACTTTTTTCCGTCCATGATATCCTCATCCGTATTCCGATACTCTACATCTCATCTACTTCCAATTTTCTCTCTGTTTCCTTGTTTATTATCCAACATTCACTACCATATAAAAGTATTGCCCATACATATTTTTTCATTACCCTTATTTTAGTATTCATACTTATGTTTCTGTTTTCCAGTATTCGTTTCATTTTTTGGAATGTATCTTTGGCCATGACTATTTTGTTTTACTTATTTCACTTGTGCATCTGCCATATGATGTTATTAGGTGACTAAGATATTTGAATTTTGTAACTGTTTTTTTTTTTTTTTGCTAAAGAGATTTCATTTGGGGGTTAGAGGGTTTCGATGAAATGGCCATTCATTCCTTTGTTTTTTTTTTGTGTTTTTTTTTTTTACATTCAGAAACAGGCCCATTTTTCCCTCTTTAATACTACAGTATCTTAAAGTTTTTGGACATTTTCATCAGACTCTGCTATTAAAACTGTATCATCAGCGTACCGAGGATACGATTTTCTCTATTTATTTTTTAAACCTGAAATATCACCAAGATTCCTTAAGATTATTTCACTATATAGTTTAAAAAGATCAGAAGACATTACACATCCCTGCCTCACACCTCTTTTGATGAATTTGAAATCACTATGTTCTCCTTCAATTCTCACTGTTATTACTTGATCTCCGTATAGATTTCTGATTGCGCTCAGATATTTCCTGTCAATGTCTATTTTTTTGTAGCAGGTTAGTTTTACTTTAAAAAAAATGCTCTTCCACGGAATTTTCTCCTTTTTGTATATTCCATGTGGTTTTCCGAGAACTTCCTCGAAGAGTAACTCGCTTTAGTTAACTTCGTGTGATTTGAAAACCCCAAAACAAAGAGTTATAAGTATTGACTCATATTCTATAGGTTTAGAGGCCTTTTTTTTTCTTTTATTTGTTTTTCTTTTTTGAATCCTATTTTGTGAGGTAGTAGAAAGACTATTCGACTTCATATAATTTTTAGAAATCGTATTTCAATGCTGCCACAGTCGAAATCACTTGTTTTCATGATCAAAATGAGCTTATTTCACTTGACACTTAGTGGCGCAATGATTAAAAGTGGCAACTCGGGCCAAAAGCTGCGGGAGACGGTTGAACTTCCTGTAACTTGGTAATGAGAGTGGGATATCACTGAAAGCCTTGCAACAGGGGATCACCGGAGCATGTGAATAGGAGTGTGATTGTAGCCGCTGTACTGGTGGCATGCCAGGAGATACAAACTTGATTAATTTATCTTGATTAATCAACCTCCAAAATAAGCATTTTTTAATGAATAGGGTCACTTCTTATGGGCATGAAAAGTTCGACCATGTCTTTGCTATATGCCCCGTTAGTATTATGTGATATTAGACTTTTTTTGGCTCATGTTCGTGGCGGATCCGACGCCACGATTGAAAACTCCGTGCAGATTTCGAGGTGAATTTGCTAGCCACTGCACGAAAGCCTCAAGTTCACCCAAGGATTTCTGCCCGCAACGAAAGCAATAACTTACATGAGTTGAGAGAAGTACTGTGACCCAACATTGGTCGGCTGATGCTGTCCCTCTTTTGACCTTCCCCTTTGCCCTCGAGGTCACTCCCGTACTGGCGGGTAGATGACTTTTGTTGATCTGCTAATGCTTCCGATTTCTTGGTATCTACCAGGGATTCAGTGCTTCGCTGCTCATGTCCTATGATTATTGAAAGAAAATTAATAGATTTCTTCTATGTTAGACAAGAAAATTTTAGGTTTTGAAAGTCATAATTTCTATCAATCGTTTTCTCCTCCTGCTCAAACATGTTATAATTATATCTCTTGTTCTTCGTAGTCCCTTTGTCAAATTTTAATATGAGAATAACGATAGTTGATTATTATTTGCATGTGTAGCACTGCATTGTTTTCTTAGCTTTACTCATAATTTTAATATATTATTTATTTTTTAAATATGTTTCTTTCATTCGCTTTATCTTATATTACACCGATTCAGTTCAATATGTCCAAAAATTGAAACGCAAAACCCGAAGCTTCACTTTAAAGACAAATATAGATAATTATTGTATTCCTTACCTCGTTCAATGCTTTAGACAATCAACCCCAGATGAACTATCTATATTGTGAAAGCATTTTCTCAAAAAAAAGGTTTATTTTCAAATAAATAAAAGATTGTAAATTACCTTTAGAGTAAGACTGTGATTCATTACGTTAAAGCTCAATGTGACAAAAAAATCTAAAGCTCTCAATTTTCTGTGTAAAAGAATGCCATTGAAATACACACTTTCACTCAACAGAGTTACACACTGAAGAATAATTATTGAAACTCAGTTTTTATCAAGAAGGCCTACACAATCACGATAAACTTATTCATGCTGCCCTCTGCTCTTCATGATACACTCACATTCACTGTGACATTATTTTGAACCAAATATTTTATTGATGCAAACTGATTTTTTTCAACTCTGTTCGTCTCCCGCCGGTGTATCAATCTTTTCTTTTCACCGCTATTGATCACCGATATACATGATTGTGTATCTGTCCCTAGGCTTAACGGTGACTACGATTCGGAGATAATCCATCTTACGTGATTTTATTTGGCCTACAACAATCGCATTGAATGCTCCTTTTTTTCTTTTTTCCCACCTTTCGTTATCTACTATTCTCTCCTCTTTCTCCCTTTCTCTCTGCTCAGGCTTTTATAGTGCTTTAACCTTTATGGAACCACCGACAATTACTTCATACCTGAACGAAGCATTTTCCTCCTCTGTTTTTTCTCCTTCCTTCTCCGCATCGATATTTTTCGCTCCAAGATAAGGCTTTCTAGGCTGTCATCGTCATCATCGAAGAATTTCTTTAAGCTGTTTCCTTCTCCCCCATTACCATCTTTGACAGCGTTAGCACGACCGTCTGTATCGAAACTGTGAGTTCCTTTTGATTCCTCTCGAAAGGACAAGGAGGATTTCTTACTGGTATCGTTATTAGCTGAAGTTATTCCTGTTTTGCCATCTACCGGTAGAGACCTGCGCCTGATCGATTGACGTCTGCTTTCATTAACAGTCACTGGGTGTGCACCAGAAGTTGAATTGGACGCTGGAAGTTTACCCTGTTTTGCTGTACGACGCCTCTCTGGGCTCTTCTGGCATTGGTGTTGCAGATCATTTTTACTTGCTTCGTACTGTGATTCCCAAAGCTCCTGTTTAAGGCTGTTGCTGTTGCCGTTACTTTGACGGCTTTTAATTTTGTTTTTGACGTTGTTACTATAGTGAGGATGAGTACGGCTTGGATTGTGTCCGGAAATTTGAGTAGGGGCGGAATTAGCATGGGTCAGCTGTCCCCTCTTGGTTAGCTCCGAATCAGTGCGGTTTCCAGACGGACAACGTTCACTGTCGTTGTCTGCCTCATTGTTCGTGTCATTCCCATAACACTGCCAGGAAAAAATGAGTACATAGGTAAAACACTATTAAATATTTTGCCATCCTGTTCTTCACATCTTGCAATACTTAGATTGATCAACTGATTCAAAAATGAAATTGGAGGCCACAACTTAACATTGAAAATTGTGTTTGTGTTTATAAAAGCCTGTCCACTATCGTGTGATTTCAGACTTTTTGACCCCTTGTCAAGGCGAGGCATCAATGGCAGACAGAGAACCTCGATTAATTAGTTTTTATTATAAGCTTCAGCATTTGTTCTCTAAAAAATCAAATATTTAAAAGAAATGTGATTTGACAATGAAAGTGTGATATTTGCATTCAATGACCCGACTTTGTTTTGGCACCGCAAGTTGAGTTTTATATGAAAATCATATCGGCTACGAAGTGAAGAAAACGATATCTTTTAATCTTGTTACACGGTTCGATGCAAGGCTAAATACAAATTTGTTACACTCGAAACCAACCAAAGGTTTCACTAGAAGACCTAACATTATGTCTTGTGAAAGCTCTGACGTAGAGGTAGTTTTTTTTTATAAATTTTTTGTATTAGATATTTTCAACAAACATGGACATTTTTCCAAGCCTGTTTGTTTTTATTTGTCTTTGGTTGTGTATTTAAAAAGTATCCGCTAAATATGCATCTTTTCTTTTTAAAATATAGAGTATAAAAATACAGTTAGTAGTAAACGCGCTGTTACAATTCTTCACCATATATTCAAAATTTTATTCTTATCTATATTTAACTAGGTTCATAAAATTACTCTTTCATTTACATACAAGATACTTTCCCACGTATTAATTACAAAAGATGCCTGAGTGGAACATTCTGACGCAAAGGAGAAATACAGAACAAACCTACTTTCTCTCAAATGTTTTTTTTATGTTCCAAATGATAGGTGAGGAATTTTGTTTTTACTTTAAACTTGAAAATGGAGATAATACATTATTAAAATTTTCTGTTGGAAAACAGCAACACTTAATTCTTGACACAGAAAAAAATTTTGTTTTTCTTAAACTCTTTTTTTTTAATAAAGAAGTAAATTAGGTAAAAATTGAAAGTCTGATTTGGTTATTAGCCTTGTGTGACATACAAAAAAAGATCAAACCTTCTCATATCATATTGGTTTTGAGTTTTCGTAAGGCTTTCGGTATAACTGCATTTCAACTGTGTCAGCTTCTTAAACTGTTTGTAATCAGCTCGTCAATGATGAAAAAGGAATATTATGCTTTGTGTTTTCAAGTCAGAGGCCTTGGAAACTTTCTCTTAAAAATAATAATAAAGAAAAAGTATAAAATATTTTATTCTTTTAAAAGCTATTTTTATGCTACTGGATTATTAGAACAGGCTTCAAGACATATTTATTAATTGATAACAGGATTTTTAATCCCTAGAAATGTAATGACACCGATAAATTGCGCAATTTAGTAATTATTTCTCATTTTCATTTGCCAAACGAGTAATATCCATCTTACTATAAAGGAACTAAAAGCGACAATGTAACGTGTACAGACGTTTGTTTGTGGGGCACCAATAAATTCCACAAACAATGTGGATGTTTTAATATTGCTCACAAAGGTTTACGTGAGTATATCTATTTTTTTTTTAATTCAACAAGCTTCTCTTGATTTTCAGACTTTATCATTTAAAGAAACTTTACATCAATCAACTCGGTCTCCTTTCTCAACTGCGCACCCGAAATAATGACATCGTTTCAAAACTTTGAGCACCGCAACAGAAAAAAGAAAAACAAAAAACAAAAAGGGCATTGATAGTTTTGAACCCAATTTTGTTTTCAGGTAATAGCTCAAAGCGAATTTATGGAAACAAGTAATGAAGGTGACTAGTTCTCCTAAACTAACATTTCCTCGTGTTTGCCCTTAATACTGTTTTTTGCTACTTCTTCAACGTTGCCAAGTATTAATTACACTCTTAATAATCTTTTTCACCTCTGTCTAACCTTTTTTTATTCTTTCGCCCAATCATTCTCATATTTTTATGTAAGGTTCCGATCCTCAATGCTAATTGCCGTGCTGAACCCAGTTCAGTGCAATTTTCATCTTGTTTATTTTAGGATATTTTTCACTTTTTTTGGTCATTTTTCTTTCTTTTATTTTTTCAAACATCATTTAAAACCTTCGAATGTTTACCTTGAAATATGTACTTTTTCTGTCATGATATCCACCCATACCGATCGGACCATCTTTTGCCGCCATACCGCCACCGTTACCCGGCGGTCAGACAATACCAGCGACAATGAAAAAGGGGTCGGGGAGGACCACAGACGAAGCCTACATGGATTATTGACATTGTGGTACGAAAGGAGAAAGAATTCATAGAGGCAACGTCTACAAATATTATCTCCCTATTTGCCCTATGGAAGGCGGGGAATTAACATATTCATTCCCAATACGTCTGTCTTCGATGTAGATGAATAGCCTTTTTTATTACATATCATTACTATTCTACAGTTCTTTTGCATCAGAAAACGGTTTGTTGTGACTGTCGGGCCCGGCACTGGTATGAGATTAGCCTTACTCTAATGTTTGGCTTTTGAAATGTTTTTTACTTACCGTACTACTCCCCATGTCCGTGTCTAAGGCAGGGTCCCTGTCAAAATCACTTCGATCAAATTCATCCGCTAAAGAACGATCGTTATCGTAACGGAAGTCACGATCGTCCGGTTCCATGGACACCAGTGACAGTTTCTTCTTGACGCCACCCAAAGGCCCTTGGTCAGGGGATTTGTCCACTTCAAGCCCATGGTACCAGCCCCCAGTTCGGCACAGGACCTCGCGTTTGGCCAAGCAGAGTTTACAACGCCACCGACGACGCAGACTCTGTAGAACGTACAGAATGAAAAAAAAACAAAAAAAAAAACAAAAAAACAGAGATTTACCTCGAGTTCCGTGTATGTTTTAATTCGACAGTTTGAATGATTGTCTTAAGGATTTTTAAGGGTTAAGAAATCATGTAATCATGCATAATCACGTTCTTAAATGACAAGGTGTCGTATTGTGTGCGCTATCAAAAAGTATTTGAGGCATCGAATACAAATTTTTAGTGAAAAAGACTAAATAAAAAAGATTCGAATTTTATTATGTTGAAAAATTTGCCTCTGGCATTAACATTCCGCATCATATCTGTTTTAATTATAAAATAATAGAATTTCGAGATTCAACCATAAAAAAGAGGTAAAAAGAGGACATTATCATACTTTGCCTTTCTTGCTGCTTCGCCTTGGTTTCGAAAAAGCGCCACACTGTTGACACACCCGTTGTTGACAATCGTGACACACTCGGCCTACACCGTCAGCAAATTTGGTCTTGAAGCACAAGCGGCACAATCTGAGATCGATCACTTTACGGTCCTTGCGATCTCTGTGACGGTAGGAGACCTGCACTTGCATGCTCTCCAGTTCCTCCTTGAGGCGTCTGGTGAGGATCAAGGTAAGGTCATGAGAAACAAGTTTGACGGGCCAGAGGGAAGAAAAGGAATCAGGTTTTGCACAAAAAGGCGGAAGGGGTGATTTTTTGATTGTCCTTATCGTTTGGTGTTTCTGTTTAGCCGGGGCTGAAGAACCCGCGACAGAAAGTCCCTCCCTATCCCAAGGCGAGTTCCGCTACTCTAAAAAAAACCCGGACGTCCAGTGGAGTGATTGAATTTGTACCCTACAGGGACTCGAGTGCCATTACAGCTAGAAGTTTTATTCTTTATAATGATCTTTTCGTTTCCCCTTTTCATAATATCAGTGCAATTATCGGATAATGATTGCATACAACTGCAGACAAACTGACGCCATACGTATGACTTTCTTCTTTAGGATAAAAGTTTTAACCTTATAGTAAAGAGGGGGGAATTAAACGCATTTTATTAAAATATTTCTTAAATGTTTTTTTCGAACATTATTTTTTTTTGTTAAGATATAAAGCAAGAGTACTTACGAAAACAACAAAAGAAAAAAAAATCCTAGAATTTGCAAGTTCAACATTAAAATCCAAGAATTTGTATGAATCGGATATTTCAAAAAAGAAATTGATTTAATGAACACATCACATAATCAAATATACTTAGCATGAAAACACTTATGCACATGAATACACCGACACATACAAACTTAATATGTAGTCATAAAATTTCTTGCGCCTTGTCACAATATTTTAAAAATGACAAACATTCATAAAACTTTCCTCCGAACCTTGACGGAGTTATGGGTGAGCTTTAGCGCGTTAATCAAACACATGAAGACGTGCACATTCGACCTTGACGAGCGTAACGTTCGTGCATAGAAAGAATGCGTGAGGATAATTAGTGTCTAATATTTTCATTGTCATGAGGCGGCAAAAAGAGAATCAAAGTCTAAGTGTAACAAAAATGTTCAATCAAAGTTCACGCCTCTTAGGGGTCAATTTCGTTATACTAAAAACTCCCACTCTATTTTCCCTAAAAACCATCAAGAATCTGAGCTTGAACTCACTGAACTCTGTTGGCCTCCTGGCGGTCAAACTCCTCCTGCCGCTTGATGACATTATTGATGACTTGAATCTCGTCTGGCGTTAGATGGGAAAGGTCAGGAGACGGCGGAAGCTCGGGTGCCGTGGGCATTTCTAGCGTATCCTGGTTCGCCTTGGTTGAATTCCAAGGTTTGACAACCTGCAGTTTATTAACGATATTTCTACAAATCAATAGTCTTTCATTACTAGCAATATTTAAAGGGGGAAACGTCAAATCACAACCACAACAGTATGATGATGATGATGATGATGATGATGATGATGATGATGATGATG
>BLXT01003724.1:255939-268462 GCA_019648995.1 Plakobranchus ocellatus
CCCCCCCCCCCCTTCTCTAGTTTGTCTGTTACTATCTCTCTCTCTCTGTAGTTTGTCTGTCACTATCTCACTCTTATTTTTTGTTTATATCTTTTAGTAGACTTTAATGTACACAGACCAGACATCAAAACAACTGTTAATAAATAATTACATGACCCATTTTTTTTTTTTTTAAATTAAGAAGTCCATGTTTATCTGAAGTACTTAATTTTCTTCAGAAGAATAAAGTTCTCAAACCATTTTTCTCCAATAAATAACTATTCTCATATTGGCTTTCATTTTAAAAGTACTAGTAGTCTTCCTTTTCTCCTTGTTAAATATCCATTTTTTTATCGGACATATTTTCCTGCTGGAAATATAAAGTTTGAAGAGATTTCATTTTGTCTAGATATTTTTGAAAGATTTTTCATGATTTCAATATGCTCAACTGACATTGTTGTGACAATTGTTGCTTTTAACTTCAAAGCTTCTTTTGCCATAATTCTATAAATAAAATTGTCCATATATTTATAACAGAGCACTTTTTCTAAGTTTCGTCCATTTACGAGAATGTTTGCCATTTATACAAATTTATTGGCTTCCATTATTTAAGTTTTCTTTGCAATTACACTTCATTTCTCAGCTTTGCTCCCCACAGCCATGAATCACTTTTCCCCATCTTTCATATTTATGAGACATAAAGGTTGTGTCATCTTCTGCATTGCATAATTTTTAATGCAATTGTCATTAATATTTTATTGCTTCAAATTCCTCTTCTGCACTTTTATCTTCCTTTTCCTCCATTTTCTAACTCACTCAGACAATCTATCACCCTGTTGGGTTCCATATGCACCTGAAATGTTTCAGTTATAACCTCAGCTACATTTGGAAATTTAAAAAATGATTACAACAAAACTCATGGGGAATTTTTTTTTTTTTAAAAGTGTTTCAATATTGATCAATCTTCATTTGCTCATAATTTGACTCTTACACTGTCCAGCAGCTCCAAAATCTTCAACAGCCTCTTGGTCATCCTCATTGTAATACGTTGAAATGCCATTGTTGGGATTGTCAGGCAAAGTGCCAATGTAATGGTGGTGATTGTGACGGTGAACATGGTGCTTGTAGCAGTATACACCCAGTGCCAAAAGTAAAAAGCATCCCATGATGCCACCCGCAACAGGACCAACAGGCGTGCTCTTGACACCAACTGTTTCTTGCACAAGAGGCTCCGCTAAAAAAAATAATAATCAGTCTAAGCATTCACCCTTCGCAAAAACATTGATAACAATAAAGATTTTCTTTACAGTATAGAGTCTTTTTATATAAACCTTAGTACACCCATTCACTTTTATAGTTTTGTGTTATTTAGTATCGTGTTTTCATAAGTACAATTGTTTACTTTTTACAGATTTATGTCATTAGGTACATACTATAACAACACTTATTCAGGACTGAATGGGCTGCATCAGGCTCAAGTCATCAAAAATAAAAATGTTGACTGTAAAAATATCAATATTTGATTTCTCAAGCTTTAAATGTCAGTGTAAATAATATTTATATTTTCGGAGTTTACATGTTCCAACACCTCACTTGGTTTCTAAAAAGTTTCAAAAAAGAGAAAAGAAAAAAAGCTTAATATATGAAGTACATAAAGGAAATCATAAGAGAAGCAAATTTTCATAAAATGAGTTTAAGTGACGGATTAGACTGCTTAAACAAATGAAGTATTGAAGTAAATTTACTACCCTCTTTATAAACAGAGAGTCAGATATTGAGTGGATTGCTATACAAATACATTAAATTTCATTTTACTAAGTTGCTAAGTATTTGACTTACCACTTATCTCATCCCCATATGGGGAGTGTGAACCCAAAACCCCTCCAAAACAGACTCTTTGAGAAGCACAATGCGGCTTATCTAGAGGAGTAGAGCCATCCTGTTGCACCTGGCACCACTGACAGTCCACCACTCCCATGCACTCTCTGAGGGATAACACACAAACAACATTTAAATAATAATTTTTTTAAAATACTTAACTAAAATGACATTAGCTTAATTTCCTCATGTTCGTTTTACATTTTCCATACTTTTTTGTCATTTCAAGAGGAACAAAAAAATGAAATTGCAACAATCAAAATTATGACTGAAGCAAAAGTGTGTTTTCACTTTAAAAACATGGTGTACACTCACAAAATAAACCATTTTATTGTTGGAGTGTTGGCAAATATTCACATTGTATTTCCACGATTACCTGCAACATTAAACAAAAACTCACAGTCTAGTTTTCCTATGGTCGCAGCTAGACTTGGAACACTGCTTCAGATCCAAGGTTGGGACTTTTTCGGACACAGCCAACTTCTCCCGTTCAGGGTCATGGGGACAGCTTGGATTTCTGAACAGACAAAAAAAAACCATTGAATGCTATGATGTAATTTGCTCAAAAAGAAAAGGCTGTTGCAAAATAAGTTTTACCACTGGTAAAAATGATTACCTCATGTCAATATGAAAATTTGGTTCAGACTACCTTCTACAGTGTAAATAAGAAATTCAAATTATGGCAACTGTAGCAACTTTTTAATGCAGTTGTTCCTGTAGCAAAACATCTTATTATTGGAACTTCTAACATATGAGCATAGGAAAAATACACGAACCAAGTTTTAGATAAATTTAAATCAACAAATTCAAATTCTTTTCTGCAATAATATTCCATTGTAGACAATAACCGACTATTTATAAAGTAAAATACATATTTATAACTGAAAAAAGCGTAGTCAAACTATGTTTTAGAAAACTGTCTTATGTCCTTACTCGTCATCAATATCCAGCAGCTGACCAGAGCAAAAGTCCATCTCCAGAGGACATTCACAAGGACACTCACACTCTGTCTGCTCCATGCGTTTACAATTTAAGCACAGGCGATCATACTGTATTTTTTATATAGAAAGAAAAGATAAAATAATGATAAATATGTTTATGCCATTCTTTCAAAATTTTATCATTTGTTTATTCACATCTGTAAAATAAAAAAAATTAATGTAACTTGCACTTTACAAAAACAATATGATCCTTAATAATAATTGCTTTGTTCATTTTTTTCATCGTTTGGAAAACTCTAGTGTGAACACTCTAAAGTCTTCACAATGTGTGCGTGAAAGATGCGTTTACACATACACACAGATGTCCACATCAGAGAAAAATTTTGGTCCGATGAATGTTGCAATATAATCTGTGTAAGGTTGTGAACAACCATATAATTAAGTTTGTACATATGTCACACTCGTGCTTCACAAATTGATAGAAACCTAAATTTGTAAGAAATCTTTTTCTGTTGATTACAATTATGCTAAAAGAGCTTTAAAGACTTTCTTTTTTCTTTCTTTTTTTTAGATATTTTTTCAGACTTACCATGCTACATGGGCAGAAGGCTGTAGCAGTGTCACAAGTATGGTTTACCATTCCCAGAAAGGCATTAGTTCCAGAGATGTGCATGATCTGGACAACAAATTGCAAGTGCGAAATTTTCAAAACCACCATGTTGTTTTTTTTTTCTAATTAAATTATGGCTGATGCACCGATTTTGTTTTTACTTTGTCAAACATTTATAGTGTTTGTTGCGATGATCTCTGCCTGGCAAAGAAATAAGTGCAGTCATGAAATATTTTCCTATGATTGACCCTAAATGACCATCACAGAATTTTGTATGCAAAACCTTTTAAATATGAGCACTTTTTGTTACAAGTTATTATCCAATTTAAAAAAAAAAATTCATATATAAATGCCTAAGCTAAAATTAAAACTTGTGTAATTGCTTTACTGGACATTGAAAATAAGATTAATATTCATTAAAAAAATCACTTTTTCTTCAGAAAAGGTAGATGATAATGGTTTATGCAGCCATTTTTGAAAACCTTATTCATTTTATTATTTCTAACCAAAAAAGTTAAACGAGAATAAGCATAATGCTTGCATACACTTATTTTTATTTTATATTTAGTTGCTTAGTTCCATGATTAAAAAAAATTTTTAATCAACAAAAGGATTGACCTTACCTGGTATTTCGCACAATGTTCTCCATGAACTAAATTTGATAGGTAGGATGTAAAACTTGTGTTAAACTGCCAAAAAAAAAAAATAAATATCATTAATTGAGTGTCAAACCTGACACTGAAACTAAGTTGTGATAACTATTCCAATTTTTTGGCTAAAGCATTTATGAAAGCAGATTATACAAAATGTGATTTAAAAAAATAAGAACAATTAGTAATGAAGCGACAAGTGGGAGAATTTTAGCTTTAGATTGGGTATAATACCATGATAACCCTCTTCCAAATTGAAGTTTAAGATAGTAATGTTATAATACAATAGAAGGTATATTCAAGGGTCCAGGCAGAGTCCACTGGCAAAAACTTTGGTGAAGTAGCATTAGCAAAAGAAGGGATGAACAAAAATGAACTGTACATAAATTCCATCTCTTTAATTACATTTGTTAGCTTTTTTTCTTCAGTTGTGTAATCCAAGACAATACTTTTATAATTTTTACGATTCATGAAATCAAAAGAAATTTATTTTAAAAAAAAGTAATTGCTCACACTAAAGTATCTCTGAACAGTGCGATCATTGAATCGGTTGCACAGTTTTTTCTGCACAAAACCTTTGTGATTGAGAATATCATTTGCAACCAGGGGTTCCTGTCAGGGGAATAATAAAGGATTAATGTGTAAAAAATATACATTTTCTTTCTGAAGATTAAAATTTGATGGCTATTAACTGACTGACTGTGTTATCTGTTGGTTTTTCCTTTGAGCATTTCTTTCTTTTTTAAATTAATCATGATGATGACAATGTTGAAAGTTAAAATGAAATTTATAGAGAAACTCATTAAACTTTAAAGCTGACTATTTCGTTCCCTGCTATTTTTATTTTTAGCCATACTCCAGCTCAGCATAATTTCTGGGAGATTTTTTTGAGCATTGAAAAATTATCTTTTTGCTTTTCTTTGATTTGAAATAAAATAGAAACCTTTAAATATGTTAAGAATAAATATTTCTTTATGTACTGAAAAAGTCTATAGAATGTCTAAGGAAAGTAGAAATGGGATATTAAATGGGATCAAAGGCTTACTCTATTAAACTTCTACATATGATAATGGTTGTAGCCTTTACGGTAGGTAGTATAAAAAATATTTACATTCCAAGAAAAAAAAAAGAGACAAACCATGTGAGTTATATGCCTTTGTTCTGCTGGCCCTTTTCCCGTTGGATCAATGAGTCCTGGATGAGCAATGAGATAACCCTTGTCGTCCATAAGGAAACATCTATGAAAGGTTAGCAATAATCATCATGAGTCACAATCATTCAACATAAAATATGACATGGTTTGAAGTGCACTTTGTTTATCTTGAAATACAGGATTGAAAGAAAAAGTTTCAAGTACTATTTTACATCAATGATAAATGCAACTTGAATTGGAGATATGTAGAAACTACTGGAATTTTCTTCCTTTTTCTTCTTCTTACAAATATCTAAATTTATCCCACAAATCTATTTTTTACTAAATAACTGTTGGTAATTTCATTCTTTTATATTATATCAAGGGTGTAACAGATACATACCTGACACTGGGTTGCTCACATGTGTGTATGCTCAAGGCAAGCAGCTTATGGAAATAACCAAGTGTGATGTCCATTCCCATGACAGCCACAACCTTGTCATGAGGACCATGCATAGCTGCTGGCCTGATAAGATCATAAAATATAAAAACTCCTCAGATTAGCAGTATTGAATTTTATTGGGAGTGATAGTAAATGCTTACTGTTATGTCAATGGAGAGAAAAATAAATGTGAGCGAGTATGAGAAAATCTGGCAGGTTGCACAGAAGCTATTGAGAAATAGCCTGAAATGGGAGTGAAGGTCGTCATGGTTTGTCCTGGGATTTGTAGGGACCCTTTTGTTATGGGTTTGAGCCCCACCATCAGCATCCTAGCCTGATGGAGGGCTTGAAAGCCTGAGATCACCTTGTTGTGGACTTGCTATACACAAGAACCAAAGCAAAGCTGTGCTGAGATCAGATTATAATTTTACATCCATTTTTACATTTTCTCTGCAATTTTAATGATGAATTTAACCTTAGAAATCATTAATTTTGATTTCATCTTAGCCTTTCAAACCAACCATTTTGCCCTCTTTAATATGCAACTATAAGTTCCCATCTGATTACACTATATATAACACTAAGTTGAATTCCTCCTCTTTTCATTAATGACTAGAGTGCATAAATAACAGAAACCGTGGAATTCCCTAAACAAACCAGCATTACGATTCAGCCTTTCCCTCTTTAGTTGAGACAAGAGTTCAAGTTATAATAATTTGCTCATTTTTTTTTTATGCAACAAACTAACACATCCAACAAAAAGGCAAACATGATGAAACCCACATACCTTACCCATAAATCTAAAGATTTCTTTTTCATTCATAATGTTTTTACATGAAACCTTTATCAATTAATTATTTTGTAGCATTTAAATCAAAAACTAAGGACTTGGGTTTTAAAAGCACATTGACAAGAAGTATCTGAATTGTCAAATCAAGAAATTGGGAGAACCTTAGCAGTTTTATATAACAATTTTAGCCGCTCCTGAATGCACACTAGGAAAATAATGCAAGTATACACAGCCAATTCTACCGAAATGTGGAAGATGATATCTCTTTATCAAATAATATATTAAATCAATAATTCAATGAGATTTTCTTTGATATGCAAAGGCAATGCCATCCAAAAAAAAAAAAAAAAAAAGGACCAGAGAAATTACGATGATATAAAAAATTAGGAACTCTGTGGTTTTCTACATTTTCTGACACAGATGATCAATTATGATGAGGTTAGCACACTCACTTTCCCTCATAAATGGTGTGGCTAATGGTGACTATGTAGCCGGCACCTCCAACATCCAAGTAGGGAGCTGACAATGTAATGTGACCCGGATATTCCATTGCTCTTGTATACCTGAAATTCACATTTTGGATTAATATTATATGAGGTGAGCAACAAAAATTACTTTAAATAGCACAACGAAGAGTATCATTTGGATTCATATTGTATGAGCCAATCAACAATAATTACTGTTCACGGCAAAAGAATGAATATCCACTGATGCATAAACCTTCATGTTTCGTTTTTTTATTTTGCATTGATTTTATGCTATAATATTGCTGTACATAAAAAATACATTCTTGGTATATCTTTTGAAGATTAGTCTGTTGAATGCAGAGTAAAAATCAAATGTGATATTTATTAGAAAGAAAAACTAAGCAATCCATCAGCTCAGACAAAGAAGGGTAATTCATCCTCTTTATATACATATATCCCAATATGTGAGTACAATATTAAAACCGGCTTCTTAGATACAAAACAAAAAAAGATTGGGTCCATTTTAGGACAAAATAGTGTTCATGTCATTATGAACTAAGTACCATTGTATTGTAATTGTTTGCAGCTGTGCTTCAATGCTACCTTTTTTCTGTTATGTACATCAAAAGGAAGTCTAAATTTATTCTAAGAGGGATATGGGCGATAAGGTCTTTTGACATTGTAAAAAAATTATGAATTGCAAAGGGATTATATAAAAATTATGCATCTCACATCTTACCATTCTCTTTTAGTTGGATCATACATTTTATCTAACAATGTGCCAGGAAATGTACGGAGAACACCACTTGGGGTTCCAACATATCTGAAATACAGGATAATAAAGAATGCAAACAGTGTGGACAAAGTCTTAATGACACAATTAAGTGATGGCTAGAGACAATAAACTAAGTGCACTCAAGGGGAAAAAACCCACTGGCTTTTTGGAATATTCACTCAGTCATGGCCTTGGATTGTGACACAATTACAATCCACACGGAAATGGGGCTTGAATATAAACATTGGCCAATTCCTATTATAGATCCAACTGTTTTCTCAGTGTACTTTGGTGTTACATTTGAGACCCAAAAGAAGAATAATTCTAAAAGCAAAAATGTATTTATTAGTGAAGGTTTGTTAATCAATGTGCCTGTTATGAGTGGTGAGTAGGCAAGTCTTCATCACCATCAGCTCACATGTAAATTTTGTCTGATTCTGATAACAATTAGTGTGTGGAAAAAAATGCTTACTTAGCTTTGAAATTTAGGGTTTTGAGTCCAATCTTAGATCAATCTCAGTTCTTTTGGCTTATTCAATTTGAAATCCATTCTCCCACATGTAACTTCAGGGAAAAAATCAATAACTATCTTTAAAAGCCTTTCTGCTGCTTTGAAATTTTAATTGGGGTCTGTGATGAACTTCATAGACCCAAACACTGCACAGATTATAGGTCTAGGTCTAATGGAAATTCAGCATTGTTTACATTTGTGCCCCATTTCGGCGGTGACAGACATGTTAAAGGTCTCTGAAAAAAGACATCATCGCTGTAACTTCCCAATGGCTATTCTAAGCTTATTATACAATTTTTTTTATTTTTTTTTTTTCCTTAGTTGTGCCTTCAAAGGAAAACTTCATTTTACAACAAATAATGTCAATCATTTGAGCTGAACAAGGATTAATGGACTGTGCACGTAGATCTTTATTCTCAATAATGAACAAATGATGACAGATAATTAGACAATTTAATTAAACAGGTCACTCACCGTCTTATGATGTAATCATTGAGATCACTTTTCTTGAATCTCCTTAGCCATTCCTCACTTATTCTGCCAGTGGCAGCCACATCATTCCTCACCTCACCCTGAAAAAAATATTCCACATTACAAAACTGATAACAAAACTATAAGGACTTTATTTGTAACTTCCACAATATATAAGCCAACTGCCTTTGAAGTGAGATATTATTACACTATTATAAACATCCCCTCTTTAAACCAAATCCCTTCTTATATGGAGGTTTAAAGACAAATTCTTTTAATAATTAAAGGGTTACTTTCCATTTCACCCATTGGTGAAATGTTTATTTCTAAATCTGCTTCTTCTTATTGGTCATATGTTTGAGCTGGCTGTTATTCTTTCATTCTAGCAATTTCATCTCAAGTCTACATTCCTTACTTTAAGCCCAGGGTTTTTAATAAGCCTTGTGTCATCCTTAAGGAATGCAATATAGCTCTGCACCGTGTGACGTGTCTCATCTTCACTCAGATGTTCAAAAGGGTTGATAAAGCTATTAGCAGACAGGAACACAGCTGAGGTTTCTAGAGGATGGATAAATAAAGAGGTTTGCAGGACGCTTTTTAAATATGTCTATCAGTAATCAGATTATTTTTATTTTTTATCTATACAACTCACAGTTGCTTTCATAAATAGCTTTGCTTTCATTCAATGGAAACATTAATTTTTGTTGTTCTCTGAAACCCTAACTGCTTGAGTTCAGACTTTCAGACATTTTAAAAGATGTGACATGTATTCAAAGTTACATATTGTCTAGATAAGTCGACTGTAAAAAAAATTACAAGTCAATTTGTGTGCAAATTCCTCAAAAATTAATAAATGAATTAAATTAAACAAAAAAGTTAAGTTAAACAGCCATGAAGGATTCTGCTTTTCTTTGAATTGGCCAGTCAAACTAGGCCAGTTTTGAGTTTTTTGTATATAGCCAGTCCACAACAAGGTGATCTCAGGCTTTCAGGCCCTCCGTCAGGCCAGGGCGCCGGTACAAACTAGGCCAGAGTCAGCTCACAATACTCAACATGTAATGAGCAAGACATCAAGTTATTGTTACAAGCAGATTTAATGTGATATTCCTTTATAAGTTTTTCTGTTAAACAGAAAAACATGCTTTGAGGTATCAACAGAGATTGTGACATTACAGAAAGTTGATATTTGTTAAAAAAGAGAAGTGAAGATCTAGAGCTGCAGCTCTAGATTCTAGGTCTAGAATAGATTAACTTATAGTTACATCTAGATATAGATTTCTTTGAGTGAATTTAAATTTCAAAATTAACTGTGCTGTAGATTTAGGCCTATTATAATCTTGAATCTAGATAAATTAAATGTGTTATCTACATCAAATCTAAATTTGACAGTTCTTATAGTTCACTGTACATGCAAACTGCCCATTTTATTAGCTTTACTATAGGTCTTATGAGCCGTATATGGCTAGAATTAAGATAGTGGTGCAATCAAAAATAAAATTCTGGGAATATCAATGGGATGGGAAGTGGGCAGAGGTGGGAAGAGAGTGAGCCAAAATCTTTAAAAATACATATGCTATCTAAAATGGAATAAAAACTGTGAAACTTAAAATTAATTCTATTTGTAGCGATAGAGAGTTGTATCAGGTGGAGGTATATCATTGCAACAGTAAAAAACTCCTAGTAAAAAACAAAAACAGAAAGAAGCATAAAGTGAAACAAAACTAAATTTATCTGGCAAATGTTTTGAAAAATCGTAATTTGAACCTGAAATCAATCTGAAAAATAAAATGTATAAGTTAGCTTGCAAGCACAATTTATGACACTTTCTCCTAAAGAAAAAGAAGGGTTGGTAGTTTTAATAAGAGCTGAAAGCATATTTTGAAATAGTCTGCTGATTATACGATATAAGACAAAAGATTTCTTCACTTACCTGGAGTAGAGAGCTGCTTAAGGTGGTAGCACATGTGCTCATTTGGGAACAGATCCAGTCTATGATACAACAGGTCAGGCTGGTTGTTCACTGTGAAATTTAAGTTAATTATGCAGAGGGACTTTAATTTATTTACATGTGGGGCTACAAAACCAAAAAAGATAACAGTTTATCATGAAACAAGCCTTCAATATCATTAATTAGTGAAAAAAAATTGTAAAACTTTAACAATATGGCAAAGAGTCTCCACATAATGAGATGTGAGATATTTCACAATATTTTTAGAGCTTCTGGAGAAGAAAAACCTTGGAGATATTGAATGATAACAAGTTAATGCTGCTAGATTCTCTTCAAAATTGTAGTAAAGAGTTTTAATGTAAAATATTAGATAAATTGACATATACCTTTATTTATCCTGTACCTGAAAAAAATATGATCATTTCCTGGTGACACTTTTCATATTTGTACTCAAACAGATGGTTTTACATTATTAGTTTTTTGCCTTAGTGTCACTATCAATGGATTTTCTATGACTTTTCTTACAACAAACATCATCAAACTGGCAAGGTGGTCCTGCTCCAAGGAGAGAATATAGCAGGCTCATCTATTTGAATCATACCAGCCCCCCCCCAAAAAAGAAGATTCTCACACTTAATTGATAACAGATCAGAGCATAGCACAAAGGCCATCACTAAAGTATAAATTAGAAAGATAACTTTCTGCTTACTGCTTTAAAAAAATAAAGATCTTTTACCCTCAGTATAAAAAAAAAGTTTTTAAAAAAAAATTGTGGAAATACCAAAAAAAAATGACTAAAGAGAGAAGACAGGCAGTACTTACTTAAAATATTCCTCAGTTTTCTCTGCTTATTCATTTCAAAATATGACTTGACAACCACAATAAATGGTGTGGATTTCACCTATTGAACAAAAAAAATAGACAATTAAATAATTACAATTAAGATAAGAACGCACAAAAAAAAATTAGTTTTTCTGTTTCAGACAATTGTAATTAATATGTGATGTTGTGATAAAAGGTCACAACTGTTGCACATGTGATTTTGTCCACAAAGTAAGTTTTGCATAATTTTGTTTTCTGAAGATTTTTTTTCGTTTAATCTCTGTGCATTGTTATTTCCAGGCCTTAAATAAAAGATAGGTGAGAGAGTGCTTTTGGCATAGCATTGTTCCAAAATTTCTGACTGAAAACTGACTCATGTAATGCTGGATGAAACTTGTATGTGATGGAGGATAGCTAACCAAACTTTTGATTCATTGTGCAATGTGTTAAAGCCAAATTTTCTGTTCTTTGAAGACTGATATTATTTCACTAACTTTTATAACGTTACATACCAAACCATAACAATGAGCAAAAAATGTGGCAGCCTTGAGACTCATAAATGACAATGCTATCAACTTCTGTCACATTATTTACCAATGAAATTTTGATGGCCAAATTTGAGGGGGAAAATTCTGCAAAAGAGAAGTTTGACTTGGGGTTGCCCTTGGTTTTTTATTATTCTTTTTTTTTTTTTTTTTCAACCTGATAATTCAAATTTTAGAAATAGTGAAATACTTTTTTTTGTTCAAAAGAGCATAAAAAATACTATGGCAAAGTATTCATTTGTTAAAATATGATTAAAGTGACCTTTTTCCAGAAGTATTGTGCTGTGTGTTCGACTATCTCCTGCTCGCCATCTGGATCAGTTTGGTTGGTGACATGCAACAAGATTGTCTTCTCACCATTTTCAGACCTGCAACACAGGTTATCAAATGAAGTTCAAGATCTTTTTGTGATTAGGTAATGTATACAGGAGCTTAATTTTTTTTTACATTTCATGTAGCAATAACTTTTGAGTCATTCATAAAGAGAAATCAGGAAATATGGTCCTTCAATGGACATCTAAGTACCTTTTTTTTTTTTTTTTTTTTTTTTGGGGGGGGGGGG
>BLXT01003724.1:318673-330045 GCA_019648995.1 Plakobranchus ocellatus
CGTCGAATATAAAGTCCTAGTGCATTATGTGTTTATAAACCAAAAGAGGGGTTGGACTTAATTGCAGGAAATTTATGTTTGATGTAATTGAAAAAAAAAATAGAAATGATTTTTTCTTGCATTTGGAAACATTACTTTTCTTTAATATAGTTACTATTGTAAGAGTGTTTAGTTACATCATAATTACATTTGCATACATATGCATGTCAATTGTTCCATTGACTTGAACTGTGCTTACAATTGCACTATGAATGGTAATTTTTTTCCAATGTTTATGGAGAAACAAAAGTGTCCTAAATTTATAAGTGCTAATGAGTTTGATATCACAAATAATACTTGTGAGAAAGGGGGCATTTTAAGGTTTGCTTTTTCTCCTTTACATCTTTTTTTTAAGGTGCTCTTTTCCATGGCGACTATGAGTGGCAGGACCCAAAATCTGAAGATGAAGTGTAAGTAAGCCAAGCTGATCATTACTTACTTAGTCTTTAAGAAGAATTTTAAAAAGATATTTTGAAAAAAGGAATTTTTTTTGACATTCAGATTTTTATTGAGTAACTTGATTGAAAAACCAAAGAATATAAACAAACGAGACCTGAAGTATAAATATTTGTAGCAGCAGATGGAAAATATTTATCTTGACATTTTTCTTGTGTAGGCCTAAGTATTGTTTTGGTAGTGTGCATACGACTTCTGACCTTCAAATGTGACAAATGTGCTCTATTTGAGTGGAACCTTTGGTAAGGGACAATGAAGGTGACATAGTTACAGTTGACTACTGATAAGTCGATGTCTTTGGGGGATTAAAATCAACATCGACTTATCCATTCATCCACTCATCCATTTTTTCCTACAAAATTTTTTAATAAGGGGAGCAACCATCTCAGAAGTTCAGCTTCCACGTCATCATGGTTTGCTAGTCTAGCACGCTGCTTGTTAATATCAACTTGGCCCGAGTAGAACTGCTCTCTGTAATTGTCTTTGCGTTTCATAATAGTGGAGACGCTATTGGCAGGGATTTGAAATTCCTCGGCTACGATCTTTTGCTTCTTGCCACTTTCAAGCGCCTCTAATTCGATTTTGCGTATCAGCGGCAAAATAGTGAGTTTTCTTCCAGCCATGTTTCTAAATCTAATAGAATCTTGAACGAAGCGGTAAAAAAAGCTGTGATTTTATAGCGAATCGACTGCTCCAGTGAAGAGTCAAACCTACAGTGACGGGTTTTAACTTTAAGATCATAGATCTAGATTCTACACGGCCGAATAGGCGATTACATGGATACACAGTACTGTGTGTGATTGGGAAGGGGCGAGCAACGTGTCAAAACAGCGGTACCGGTACTGATGTATGTAACACTCGAGTTGTTTCACGTCTCCTAAGGTTCTCAAGGCTTATTATACAGGTAACAGTCAAGTCTGGCAGGCCATGTTTTATGGTCGCCCGTTGCTACAGATTAATGATAGCACACGCAAGATTTTTTATTCTTTAAACTAGATCTAGATCTAGTTTCTGGATGGAAGATCGACTTATCCATTGAGAACTAGCAAACACAAAGGGAGGGGGAGCAAAGAAAGAGGATCCACTTGACCGTCAGAACGGCTAAGTCGACATCGACTCATCAGCTTTCTCTTTACAATAAAACTACTATAGAGGGGACCATTCCGAGAAATTACAATCGACTCAAAAGAAAATCGAGTCACACGAAGTCGACTCAAGTGAAGTCGACTGTATTATGTAAAATGTTTACTTTGTTCAGTGAGCTTTGATTAAATCTATAGATGAACTCAAAGCTATGTGAATAATTTAAGAATATGGTTAGGAAAGGTATGTATCCATGATGAGAATTAAAGAGTCAGTGTGTGCAAGAGAAGATACATGAAGAATGTTTATGCTGTTTGTTCTAATGTTCCTATTGTCAGTGCAGGATTCAGTACAGATCACTGGATTTTTTATAACTTTCTATGGGATACAAAAACTGAATAACTTAAACAAGGGCTGTTCAAATGCAATACAAAGATTTTTGGGATTGATCACTTGGTTTGAATACGAGATGCATTATATGATGACACTTAGCCTCATCGAATAGCTGGAAAACCTAAAGTTTGTAGTTAACCATATAAAGTTTCTTCACCAATGATAAAGCTTACTGAGAGATCATGCTGTATTTGTATGGATTTGTGATTTGGAGTTTGTGGAGAAAGTTGGATTTGTTCAACAAATAAAGATCTAGATCTTTTTCTCAGTAGTTCTGTGAAGCTATGTACATGTATTTTTTTAAGAGCATGTACAATCAAATATTCATGTAAGGGCGAATTTTGGTCGGATTTTAGAAATCAGCATATTTGGCTTCCTCAACCATTTTTCTATTGTAAAAAGGTGTAATTTATAATGAAAACAATTATTTCAGGTCATAATTTGAGTTTTAGAAAGGCGAGTACTATGTTTGTTCTCTTTATTCAAAAATTTTTTTTACCGTTTCCTCAAAATTGACTTTTTTGCACTAAAATCCATACAATTTTTTTTGTTTTCTATCCCAATTACCTGAAATTTTCACACAGCAGACACTTACATCTGAAAAATGTACATATAGAGTAATTTAGCTGTAGCATTTTTCATTTGGGAGTTATCATTGTTCAAATGTGGAAAATTTTGAAATTTTTGAAAGATGTCATTTTGCTAATTTCCATGCACTGCGAGAAGAAAAATTTATGAACCAAAAAACCATCCGATAGGAATGTTCATACGGCCTCTTAGATGCTTCATGCCAAATTTCAGGCAAATTGGTAAAGAAATTTGTAAAACTTTTATAAAAAAAAGACTGTTTACATTTTAAAAACCCAAGAAGACCACCATACATGTGATGAATTTATAAAAAAAAATTATTTTCATCACCCACTGTCTAATTTGACCTAAACACACAAACCAATGAAGCCAAAGCATCGAAAAAAAAAGAAATAATAATTTTCACCCTATTTGACAGCATATGCCCTTAATCAATAAATCACTATTAAGCAATATTATTCTTTTAATTATGTTTGTTTAGCTGGCTTTTAAAATATATTTTCAATCTCAATTGTACAGTGTAAAACTAATGACTTTAAAAAGTGTCTTGAGGCCCTAGAAAGGATGTTGACACCAGTATGCAGTGTTACAGTGATATGCATCAAGTTATTGATGATGTGAACTAAATTGAGGCAAGAGAAAGATAGAGATAAGAGAAAAAAAATGTATTTGTATTGTAACAAAGATATTTAACTAACTATAGATGCAATGTTTCTAAAAAAATTTTCCCAGGTCTTCAGGCATTTTTGTTCTCTTTAGGCTAGCAGAAAGATGTACAATTTGTGAACCCTTACTCTTTCAAGCAATCAGTCTGGATCTGTCACTTTTTGCTTAAGTTATATACATCTAAAAATAACTTTTATCCAAAGCATTTTAAAGGACATGTACTTTTAACATAAAATGTGTTGTGCTCTCCTGATCTCATCAATACTAATATATAATTTATGTGCAGTATCTCTAAAATGAATGTTTGTTTTTGCTTTTGTTTTTTTTTTTATTTTTAGAGTAAATATTACTTACATCACAAGAGATGGGGAGAAAATACCAGTGAAAGGAAAAGTTGGTGACAATGTGATGTACCTTGCCCACAGACACAACATTGAAATTGAGGGTCAGTTAAAAGCATGATTTCAGACTATCTTACTAAAAAAGATATTTTTTAGTTACTGTCCTGAAAGTTTAGCAATAATCAGGACAGTAATTCCTGATTCAAATAATCATAGAAAACATTAATATGTTGTTTAAAGGCCATGTAGTGCCATGTAGTGCCATGCACCTCTTTCAACATGGTTAAGCTCTATTAACTCTTTGTGTCCGGATTTTTTTTCCACATCTGGACAGAGTTTTCTCCCTCTTCCCCTTTTCTTTCATATAGTTAGCGGCCGCTGGGAGCGGCCGCTTGGTCATCTATATCGTTCCGTCGGCCGCTGGGAGCGGCCGCTCGGAGTTATTGAGTTAAAGCATTGTAATAAAACAACTATGAAATTGCTGTTCCCACTTCAGGAATAGTTTCAAAAACTGTGATGAGATGTGTATACATGCATTTCAAACAAAGCATTACAGAGCAATTTCATTGCAGAGAATAAAGCCTACACCAAAATCCTGAAATATTACCATAATTTACCATAAATTACCTCAGTTACAAATCCATCCTCTCCAGTTTTAAGATTTTATGCTCACCACTCAGTTTTTGTGGTACAGGTATGTTCTTTATTGACATCATACATGATTTTATGTACATCCTTTACATTAATTAAGAGAAGCATTTTTTTTCATTTGAATCTTCTTATAAATGCTTTTCTATAATGAAATTAATTTCCAACCCCTCACTTCATTTTTTGACATGCATGGATTAAATATTATTCTTTAAGGTAATTGATTTTGATGCTTTTGTTGGCACTGATAAATGTCATTCTGCACCATTTGTTAAAAAATCAGTTAAGTAAAGAACACACCGACTCTCCGCAACAAGTTTTAAAGGGTTTTGCTAAAAAACAAGACATGCCTGTGTAAGCTACAAGGATAAGATATAGAGGAGAAAGTACCAACAATAAAGAGAACTAAAGCTGTTTTGAATTAGTCCAGATGAATGAAGAATTGAAAAAAGTACATATCTGAATAGATTTGTTATGAAATTTTACAGTTTGAGATCTAGAAAGAGCTATCTTTTTATCAACATATCAAAATGTTACCCAAAATATGCATGTATGAGCATGACTTTTTGGTTTTCATCTTTATTTCATATTTATTTCAATTGCATATGTATACTTTCAAAGCAAGATTTATATTGTTTGTGTTATTTCCTGAGTTGTGATCTTGATTTTATAAGATTGGGAATTTCTCTTCCAATGTTTATTACTCAAAAATTAAACAAGAAATATGAGGTCACTATCATTGGGGTCAAGACATAATTATGTTTAAAATAAAGTGCCATGGTCACTCTTTCCAGGAATATCACCTATCACTGTAACAAATATCAAACTGATTCTTGACTTTTTAATACCAGTATCATCCTTTTTATGCTTTTCTTGTTCAATCTTAAAAAGAAATCTTAAACATTATTTTTGACAGAGCAGCTCACATTTTTTAACTTTCAATTTTCTTCACCTTGGGAAAAAAAGAAATTTAACAAAATTCAATGTGATGCTAAACAATGGAAAATTAAAACTTCCATTTATTTTACTGCTTTAGCTCAAGTACAGCTGATTTCAAACCTCATATCTTCACATGCTTACATATTGAAAACAACAATTCATAATTTGAAAAAACTGAAGCTTACTTTAACCCAAGAAACATAAAGCATCCGTAACTGATTCTACCCTGGTCTAGCATGCCACTTAACTAGGCCTTGTACTGGCTGCCCAGCACAGAGCCACTCCCACCGGACAAGCTATTTTTAGCTGTGTTCATGGTTATTCATGTTTTGGTTTTGGGCCATAGTTATTCTTTTAGGTTTTTTCTCTTGATTTTCAGGAAGTTTTTAAAAAGTTTAATGAAGACATACATAGGCAGTTTTAATACACTTGTAGAAAATACATTTTAAAAAAAGGTAATGTAAGTGAGCCATCGATTACAGTAGCTAAAACGGGTAAAAAAATGAAATATTCAACAAAATTTGATTTCACCGCTAGAACTGTAAACTAAGCATAGGCCCACACTGGAGGCGATGCGACTTGTCATGGCTAACTTGAAGGACTGATGTTGCAGTTAATGTTCGCTTGATAATTTGTGTAACAAGACTGGTCTCATGTTTCATGCGGCAACGGTCAGTAGAATTATGCGTGGTCACGTAATGGTATCCTCCTTTCCCTTATCCAACAGAGTCACTGACGGAAGATCAGGATGTAAAACACATAAGATAGCTCCGATGCTTCGACAAGTAGCTGACTTGATGTGCGCTTGCATCAAAGAAAGAGAGTATTTTCAAACATGTGTTATGGGACACGTGAACTGCTGGCTCCAGTGTAGGCTCTCTGTAACGCTATTGTAGAAAGTCATGTGATGAAGACCCTTTCATTTTTTCACTCTATAGAAGAGTTATTTGTAATGAAAAGACAATAATGTTGTAAATGTACATAGCCGACTATAGCCATGCTTGGTCTACAGCACTGGATTATACTGTAAGAGATGACTCGTGCTTGGTCCCAAAACTAGGTCAAGCTGTCCGATCTATCTCATACATAGGGCACAATGAGTTAGCCAACTTGAATTCTGAGCTGGATACACTGCTGCAGAATTTTGCGTTTATTAGGCTATATTATTGATAAGGTTTATGAATGTGTGTTCTTCTGCTATTTTTTTAAAACAGGGGCTTGTGAAGCATCTCTAGCCTGCAGTACATGCCATGTCTATGTCAAGGATGAGTATTTTGAAAAGCTACCTGAGCCTGATGAAAAGTGAGAAATTAATCTTAAGTGCTGTAATTTGAAAACAAAAATCATTAAAAATATATATATATATATTAAAAGGATAGTATTTAAGCAACTTTTTCTCTTCCTGTTTTCCAAGTGGCCTCCTAAGAAATATTGAGTAGACACCTCCTTAGAGATGTGACATATAAAGAAAGAGTAATTGCCTTGGTCAGACTAGAGTAATTGTATGCCCATGAATGCAATGCCTGGCTTGAATAAGCAATCTCTCACTTTGAGCATTCAACCAGTTTTATGATTGGACAAGATTTTTAGTGGAATTGAGTATTAATTGTGTGACAATGTTTTTCACTTACATCCGAAATTTAGTCCATTGAAAGCTTTCAGCAATCAATACAGTGTTCTTCCTGAGAAGTTTTGTTGATCTCATGAGTACAGATAAAAATATGCAGTTTCCATCCAGATAATTGCCATATTTGCAGCATCACTGACATTTAATAATTTGTGCCCCTTCGTTGGACTAACTTTTGTCTGAGCCTGGTGTTTAGGTCTTAACGGGAAAAAAAAAAGCAGCATCTTGTTCTGACAGTAGTCTTAGGTGGTTTTGGAAAGGACATAATTGACCATGTTTGATCACAGATTTCACAAAATGGACCTTTGATTTACCCATTTGAAGTAAAGAACTAAGGATATTTAAGGACAATATTGATTCTTATTCTGGAAAGCCATTGATACCATTGATTCCTGTTAACATAGTAATAGATAACAAGAGGGACAAAGGATTATAGAACTATTAGAAGTCACCATTTTTTAAATCCATTTATTTATTAAGTCATGAAAAAATGACCATGTTGTAAAATTTGTTGGCTTATTCCTATTTTTGAAAATCAGCCGTTTGTTAAGTCATAAAAATGTACAGTTGTTACAACTTTTTAGTTTATTTGCTTTAATAAAGTATCTATGAAACAAAACAAAAAAAAAACACCAAAAAAAATTATTTTAATTATATTGATTCACTCTGATTTTTAGGATGGGTCCAAATGTAGTGAACTCTACTAGAAACTTTAAAAACAATAAAGTAATTTAAGTGAAACTGCAACAGCAGCTTTTGATACACATCTATACATATAATATTTAAAAACTTTTGGGGCGAAATCTGTCTTACCTATATCATGAAACATGCGGCAAAGGCTACAAACAAACTTAAAAGACCTGCACATATACATATATATATAAAGAGAGAGAAAGAGCCTTTATATATGTGAAAGCTCAGTACAATTGATTCCACTCTAAGATACACTTCGTAGGAGAGCCGTATATTCTTTTTAAAAATAAGAATCCGATGGCAAACTTATGATGTACACGATGCGACTTAGAAATCAACCAGAAACTTTCTGTCTATGAATATCAATTAGATGAAGATCAGAAGACTGTTTGATCAGCAGAATAAATCATAAATAAAATGACTGATGCACACTCTGATTTTGTTGTGCAGATTACGAGTGAATCAAATGAGAAATTTAGCATCTCGCAAGTTATCAATTAAAGACTACAGTCATTTTTGCCAGACATAGTTCCTTGTCATCTTTCTCTGTGCCCACCCTTATTTTCCAGTCTGGTACATGTATTGGATGCATAGTTTGTAATTAATTGATTGTTTAAGGCAGATTGCTAGTGCATCATAGGAATAGCATATCTCCTACGTTAAAAAAAAAATATTTTCTTAAGAGGCAAACGATCTCTTGGTTCATTCCACCAATCTACCACTTCCTTTTGTTAGAAAGTGAAACCAGCTGCCTAGGTTTCTCACATTTCTCTTTCACACTTGCATGCCCCTCAACTTGATAAGTGGGGCCTGTTTAATCTGTAGCACAGCCAGTATCTCTCTGCACCATCCCTGAAAAGAAAATTATGCCCATGTTCCTATCTCAGTAATGTATTTGAAACAGAGAATGTTGAATATTACTTATTTTCTTTCTGTTCTGAGCGAGGAGTTTTTAGATTAATTTACCATTCAGAAAATGTCTTAGACAGTAATAAGGTAAAAAATCTTCTGTTGAAGACGCTCTTTAACCGTACAGGTTTTAAGTAATGAAGGCTTAGGTAGAGATAACTGGAACAGGAAATGCCTATCTGTTGTGTTCGCATTTGTCCTTATGTGGTGCAAGATTTGGACTATCAATATTCAGGTGTAATGGTGAAGAAGATATTACTTCTTTGTACTTAAATGAACTGTATAGGTGAAGGAAGTATTTTGCAGAGGCCAAACACTTTTAAAAAAGTATTTAGATACTTGCTTTGGAAATCACTTTCCTTTAAATCTTTTTTTTTCAAGATGTATATCTGCAAAATTCAACTTATGGAGCTTTTGCTTTTATCTCATATTGCAAGGTGTTTAAATAGTAATTATTTCCTTTGAATTGAAATTTTAACATTTGAATTGCCATTCTGTTTGACTTATTTTTGTCTTTTTGTCTGTTTTTTTTTCAGAGAAGATGATATGCTAGATTTGGCTGTATTTTTAAAGGAAAATTCAAGACTAGGTGAGTCTTCGATATTAATTTTCAAAACATACAGGCCTATCACCCAGATTCCAAAGTTTTAATAACACTGTACTACTTGAATGCAATTAATTAAAATTTAAGTTGGTTTTTTGTTGTTGCTGCTATTATATCTTTTTGATTTTGTAGCTTGATTCTGATCTTGCCACATAGATAAATGAATTTTGGGTTTTGTACACAGATGCTTTAAATAGTTTAAGGCGGTGATATCTGTAGCTAGAATAAGTTTTTCTTAAAAGCTTTGGAATGGTAAAAACTAATTAAAGAAAAAAAGCTCAGTTTGTAAATGAGTATGCAATCCAGCTAGGATTTCTTGCAGCCTTTGGGAGAAAATTGTTGAGTTCAATGATACTGTGATTGAATTTTACCAAGGGGATTCATTAAACAAAATAATCAAATTGTGATCTTTTACTCTGATCATCACAAATAGAAAGTAAAAAAGTACAGGATAATAGAGTAATTCAAGGAATATCTGATCCTGAGGAATATATGTTTGGCATAATCATTTTCAACTGTTTAAACATTTAAACTTATTAAAAAAAAAGCAATTTTAGAAATCAAAATTGTTATTCAATGTCTTTCTTCTCACAAGTGTTGTTTTGACTGACCTCAGGTTGCCAAATAATTCTCACCAAAGAACTGGATGGGATTGAAGTTACATTACCTCAAGCAACGAGAAACTTCTATGTAGATGGACATGTTCCTCAACCCCACTGAAATTTTATCCTTGGCAATGCTATTTGTGATGTTTTGTTTCGTTGAAATTAAGAAAAAGAAAACCAAAGCTTGCTTGAGAGATGAAATTGAAAGCTGTTTTGACATAGAGTTAAATGAGTGTATCTTACATTGTTTATGATTGAAATCTGCTTACACTCATTTTTTTTTCCACGCAAGACAATTTGGGGGAAAGAGTGCTATGTAATATTTATATTTATTGATAATGCTGTACATAGAAATATATAATTTGCAAGTACAGAGAATGATTTTGCAAGCTGTATAAAATTATGAAATTGCAAAAAAGTTTGGTAGATCTTGCACATTCATGCTTTGCTTTTTTCAGCTTATGCAACAGCTTGGTTTTGCATATATATGAATTGTGGTTATTTAAAAATGTATTGTATAACATGACCTCAGAATCTTATCCTATTTGTAGAGATTCCACATTTCCGGAAAATACTGGAAATAAAAAAAGATGTATTTTTTTTCCAAAAGGCTTCTTTTGTTTTGCTCTCAATGTGCTGTTGTCTGGGTGACTAGCTTATTACAATCATTCATAAATCCTCACTTAAAAGTTTAGGAAATTTGGTCAGGCTCATGTGGCATCTATGAATTTAGTCCTACAGAGCTGACAAGCACTATAGAACTGAGGCCTTAATTACTGAAGTAGAGACCTGGAATGGTAAATATCAAAATCTTGCCTTTTTAAAAATTTGATTTGACGTTAACTATATTTCATACATATATAACCTTATAATGTTCAGAGTAAGATCACCTAAAAATAGGAATTGTATTAGATAAAAGAAAAGTTACACAAATACATACACGTTGGTTGTTTATTGTATTAAAAGGCTTAGCCCTTAGTTCTGATTTCTCTCTTCATGAATTCTTGAATTTTTTAGCATCAGACTTCTTACTCACTGGCTCTTCAGCCAGTACCAGCGTTGAAGGTGATTTGAACTGAAATTCAAGCTACAAGCTATTGCAGATAATTTTTTAAGTTGGCAGCAATTTTTTAACCACATTGTGATGTCATTAATTGTCAACATTCAGTTATAGTTTGTATGAAAAAAAGATTTATACAACTTTGTACCCTTTGGAGCATTTATATTGATGATTATTTTAAAAATTGAAATGTTTTTTTAAGGCTAGGAGATTCTGATTAGCTCCATAGAGCGATTTTAATACATGTAGAATGAGTGAAATATTTGGTCAACCTTTATTTTCAACATTTTTTAAAAACGAAGTTAAGAGATACAAGGTGATGTTTGCTGAAATCTACATTCTTCCAGTTGCATTTAGTGCGATTTTGATATCAGACTACAACCTCTATAACTTTTTTTCAATGTTTCATAGATCTTTATGTTATGACTATGCCATTCTTTAAAAAAAAAAATTGGACAACAGGCAAAACCTTTTTGTCATATTTATAATAGTTGGTGAGGATAACCGGAAATGAAAGCAGCTTTTTCACTCCACTGATGCAACTGGTTATCAATAAAGAAAATTATTCTCTTAATCAAAGTGGTAAAGCACATATGGAATATCTTTTGCTTAATTTTAGACATACCTGTAATTTACCCTAGGTTCTATCTTGATTGAGATAATTACAAAATATCCCATATTTGGCGTATCTCAAGGATTTAAATCTGATTCCACTAAAATC